>QANZ01013303.1:110506-184513 GCA_003254925.1 Chamaecrista fasciculata
CATCTAGTGCATGCATCTCTATGCACCGAGGTCATGCTGGTCTTGGTTCATTTCAAGTTCCCACTTGAATGAGTGACCAGGGACAGTTTAGATTAATTATCCCATAATTAATCACGGACTGTTATCATAGTAAACATGCTAATAATATGATAACCATTAATTTATCTCTATAAATTAATCAATATGTTCAAAACATATTTATAAAATGATTGGCCCTAGGGCACAATCACCATCATAAGTTCCATTGTCATTTGCATATTTTGTTTAATATGAAACATGTGGTCAGTTTTGAGTTACATGGTGAAATGTGAAGGTGTACGTTGCATGATCTTTTGAAATGTGGTACAGGAGCCATATACGACTTGATTTGCATGAGTCTGGGGTGACTTGAGTTGTGGATGTTGCATGATTTTAGTTGTTGAGTGATAACTCTAAGAATTTAGAGTTATCTAGACCCATTCTCAAGTCATTTTAGGGCTTTGATCCATGTTTAAATTGTTAATGAAGCTTAATTAGTGAGTATTTTGTGTTCTATTAGTTGTAGATGTTTAGTTTTTAGTTTTTAAGTTTTTATTTGTTTTGTTTTGTGTATTTTTGTTTTGTATTGTTCAAGTTAACTGATGATTTCGGACATTCATTTTATTGAGTTTTCTATATTCTAGGACCTTGAATAGTAGCTTGGAATGTCTAGAAGAAGTTGAAAGGTCTGCGGTTCTTCGTGTAAAGCGATTCGGAGCTAAAACGAAGATTTTAGTGGAGCATGGCCATCCTGCTCGCCTAGGCGCCCTAATGCCTGCCAAGTCAGCTTTAATGAGCCTTTCTCCTAGGTGAGCAGTTGTAGGTTTTTTACATGAAAACCTAGCATTTCAAAGATTAGGCTGAGAGGGACCATTTGGGAGGCTGAGGAATGACCCTAAAGCTCAAGTGGTGCACGATATTAGTGGGGAACCTTTGATTCTTGCCATGAAACTTCGATTTTGGTGGATTTGAGGCTTTGGAAGTGAAGATTTGGGGGTTTTTTCATGAGATTTTTCCCATTTCTTCTCTTCTCTTCCTCGTTAAGTTCACCATGATTGTAGCTTTCCTTTTCTTGAGTATGTTAGGCTAGGTTTTATATTTCTCTAGGATTATAACTACTTAGTAATGTAATTTGACCGATTATTTACTTTGATTGTGGATGATTGTGGTTTTGAAGTTCAATCAATGAGTTTTAAATGTTCTCCTTCTTTGATTGGCCACCAAATTGGGGATTTTCATGAATTGCATTGATTTATTCTTGAAAGAGATTAATTGAAACTAGGTCTTGCATTGTTTGCCTCTAGATGCTATTTTCTAATGGAATTGGTTAATAAGATAGATATATACCTAGTAGCCTAGGGCAACCCAATTGAACTTAAACTTAAGACATTGATATAATTAGTTCACTAAAAACACCGTATTATGACCGGCTCAAAAAACCTAAATCAAAATTTTGGGATCGAGTTACTATCTTTTTAAAAAAAAAAACAACAAAAACAAGAAAAATGAAAAACATATATATAAAAGATTAAAAAAGAAGAGATCCACTTTTTCATCAATCTTCCTCATTCAAACTTATCTCCCTTTAACCCATTTTAAGTTATTTCTTTAAAAAAAATATAATAATAATAAAAACAAAAAAAATAATAATAAATAATAAAAAGATGAAAAACTCACTCTCTTCTGAAGCATTCTCATTCAAATTCATCTTAAATAAATACTCCCATTTTCAAGTCATTTAAACTTTAATCCAATATTTTAAAAAAAAAATTAAAAAATATATACACTCACACCATCACTCACGGAGGTCCAATACTCCAATTATCCTATGATCAAAATCATGAACACTCTCTAGTTTTCAAAATATTCTAAACCTATTTTCTTAATAATTAAAAAAGGGAAGTTAGCATCAATTTTCCCCAAACTCTTTCCTGAACATGCCTAGCAATTTGTTGTAGAATAAACATAATGAAAGAAATCTCAAAGAGGAAAGGCAAGCCAAAACGTCATCCATGACAAGACAAGTTTTCTTTCTCACTTTCGACACTTGGTTTCTCTGAAATTTGGAATCATGAGGGTCAGGGTCTCTTGTTGGAGTCTATATACATGGAGAAGAGAAATCAAAAAAGGGGGGAATGAAAAATCAAAGGCAGCAAGAAACTAGAGAGAGAGACGAGAGATAGAGAGAGAAAATGGCAAACTTTCTAAATTGATTTCAGAATGCATTGGAGACCGATTTGAGTGAGATTTGAGTGAGGGTTGAAGTTTTCTTGAGGTCTCTTAAGCTTTCAGGCGATTCCCGACCGTTTTTCGGCGAAAAAACTTTGTTTTTCCGGTGGGTTTAAAGTTTCTACATTTTTCAGTTTAGTCCCTGCGTTTTTTTCATTCTTCTTTTTTTCTTCATTTTTGGTTCATTTGCTGAAGGATTTGTGTATTAGGGACCTAATAGACACGTTTGGAAGAATTCTGGAATGTTTTGCATTTTTGTTTTGAGAGCTATGGACAAAAATGAAGGAGATTTGAAGGTTTCTGGGCTTATCTGTAGTTTTTCTCAAACTTAATTTGGTTCTAGGTTTAAACTGAGAAACTGACATAAGAAACTCTTCTGAAACTTTATTTTAGTCCCTGCAGAAGAGGTTATAGGACCTAGATGAAATAAAAAAAGCACGATAGGGGGTTAAAATACAATTTCAACTTTTCTCTTTTCTTCTTTCTCTGCATGCGTGGCAATGCGTGCATGTTCCCTCTTTTATTTTTTTTTTCTTTGTGTTTTAATTTCTTTCTCTCTCTCTCCTCAACTTTCCTTCTTCTTTTTTTATTTATCATTTTGTTCCTTTTTATTATTATTTATTTTGTTTTTGGTCTTTTTTTTCTCATTATTTTGTTTTCATCTTATTTTGTTTTATTTTGATTTTCATTATTTAGTTTTAATTTGTATTGTTATCTTTTTGTTTTCCTTCTATTTTTTTTATTAATTCCTCTCTTGTTTTATTAACTCATGCATTTTAGAGATAATTTGTCTTCCTTTAAAAAGTCTAAGGATGCTTACACTTATCATGGGTAGAGGAGGTGCCCGACTCCCTTGTGGGGTGGCTCGCTAGGCCTCTACCCTACGTTGTAAGCATAGTTATTAAAACCGGACCGGACCGGCCGGTCCGAGTCGGTTTAATAACCGGCCAGGCAGAGAACCGGCCTGAACCGAAAAAAAACCGGTGAAACCGGCCTGAACCGGAGGCAAACCGGTTGAACCGGTCATGGTTCATATTTTTTTTTTTCTTTTTTTTTGTTGATTTTTTTGGTCTTTTTTTTTATAATTATGGGTCAAATATTAGAGAATGTTGATTATGAACCAAAATTTGATAGAGAAAGTGATCATAAAATGTCACTTGATGATATTATATTGTTGAACATTATGAAAATTGATTATCCCTATATTAATTCATGTTAATTTATGAAAATTGTATTAATATATTAATGTTATAATTGTATTTTGTAACCTAATTATGAATATTTGAATTAAAATTTTATCATATATAGGTTTTTTTATTATTTTTAATTTATTTATTTATCAACGGTCCGACCCCGGTTGGACCCCGGTTGAACCATTGAACCTTGAACCCCTCCTTCGGCCGGTTCAATGCCGGTCCGGTTTTGATAACCTTGGGTGTAAGAAATTGTCTCACTGTACGCGACCATTAATCAGTGCTGATGGGAAGAGGACTTAGGTTGTATTAGGATTTGCATTGCACGTTTAAATTACAAATTGGTGTGATTTCTTTATAATTTTGTGTGACGAAATCGGGTTTCAATGACTCAATGTTTTATCCTGAAGATTAGGAGATTAATTCTTCTTATTAGAATTTTTGATTTTATATATATATACATATATAAATATTTCGTGATCTTTGAAGAAAATCAAAAAATATGTTTTCATGTCAAAATCTCTCAAAAAATACAAAAACATGTTTTTTTATTAAATTCTAGAGTATCACTTAGAATAAACTTGTTTTTAAGAAAAATCCAAAAAATTAAAAAGAGAAAAAATCCATGAGAGATAGAAATGAAAAAACTTGGGATTCCACAATAAAATCAAATTAACCCACTAATCTCATCTTCATTCACTCTAACTAAAATTGGACCAACTCACAATGTTTTCTAGACGAACTACGTTGACTTTGATCCCCTTAAGGGGTACGTAGGCCCTTGGAGTCAGTTCCTTGGTCAAGTTCAATAATCAAAACTTCTCACTTTTTGCATGTGATTGTTTAAGGGTATTTATGGCACACATAATTAAATTGCAAAATTTGGTAATTAGACGTTGTGGGGTGCTTAACACCTTCTCCACACGTACCAACTCCCGAACCCAACTCTGTTTTTAAGACCATTTCGCAAAATTATTTTTGAAAAGGTTTTCTAAAGTTTTCCTTAAAAAATTTAGTGGTGATTCCATGTCAAAACCTTGTTTTTGAAAATGTTTGCGAAATGTTTTCGAAACGCGTTTTAACCCTCTTTTCGGGTTGTGTGCGTCACATTTCGGGTGCGATATTCACCATAGAAATATAGGTAGATTAATGAGAAACAATAGGCTTTATAATTGACTGAAAGGTAATTATAGGTAATTAGGAGTTCATGGTTAGTTTTTCCATAATCGTAAGTCCATAATCAGAGTAAATAATTAGTTAAGCGAAATTGCTAAGTAGGGACAATCCTAGGTAAGTTCTTCACGTACATTTGGAATTTAAGAAGTTTTTCAGTGTTCAATTTGGATTCTATTTTGCATTTTAATCTTTTATAGTTTAAACTTCTATCAATATTTGTCGCTTAGCTTAAATGAATCGCCGTAGTCTATTCTTAGAGTGAGTTCACAAATAAATTCTCAGTGGATGATACCATGTGCTCAAGCCTAGTATATTACTTTGGTAGTGTACGTTTGCACTTGGGTTTTATAAACTTAAAACTTGCATAAAAAGAAATAACCCAACATTGAGCCCTTGGAAGGCTTATGTTGCATAAGAGCCAATGCGTGGCTTAAGACTTATGATGGCCTGGTTTGGCTGAGATGTGTGTAGAGCCTATATTGGCTTGCGTTGGAGGGTTGCCTAGGTTGACCCCTAGAGTATTATGCATGATATCGCGTTGTATGCTTGTGAGTGCATTGTCTTGGCCCTTGAGACAATTCTTGAGTGGCACTTGGTGGTTTCCTTGAGCAGATATGTGATGACTCATTGAAGTTGGAGGCCCTCCCCGTGTTGATTTGTTCCGTGAGGTAATGTCCTTTGTGGACTCCATGGATGGCCTAAGGTTGAGTCCTAAGGTGACAGTCTGTATGGATTCTATGCACGCTAGGGAATACTTTGGAAGCCTAGGTATGTCTGACCATTTATTTACTGATCATGACATGGTATTTGTGGATTGGTTTGCTATACCTTTGGGTATCACGAATGTCGGGTGGCGCGTCGGTCACGGACAACATATGTTGTGCATTTATAGTATTGGACCATGCCTTCACTAATATGTGATGCATTGGGATATTTATTCATGTATATGCATTATTTGACTCTTTGCCTTCACAGATGGTAACGCATTAGGATGTGTGATCGAGCCAAAACTTGTAATGCTTTTTGGCCGCATTTTGTAGTTTGTTATTGAGTTTATCTATTCATTTGACCATGATCTATTATAAGTTTGAGTCATTAGGTTATGCATTCAATCAATGATTAGAAGTAGCATTTTTGCAGTAATTTATTGATATAATCTATCTTAATTAATTTAACAGAATGAAATGGAGATGTTGGATTGCTATTTTATTAGTGTTTCAGGACCAATATCACCTCAAAGGCTTGGAATATGAAGGAGCTGGGACTAGAACCAAATAAGCCGAGCTCTTGTACACATATTGTGTGGTGTCGCTACTTGGCTCCGCCGACGCCAGTTGTAGTGTGCCAAGGTGATTTTCTTGCATGTAATTTCATTTTCTCTCAAGATTTTCCAAATTCGGAAAAATACAATTTTTAGTGATGTCGCCATCAATGTCGCGGCGTTGCCTCACTACATCGGTCCAAATTCAACCTATAAATTTGTTGCATTATTCCCATATTAGAACAACACTTTCCTAACCCTAAGAATGTCGTTACTTTTCTATTTCGTATCCAGAATGCCCATGGGAGAGTTTAGTCTAGGTTTCGATTATTCTCTTCTAGTGTGTTGCTAATTCGTTTATTCCCGAGGATAATCTGATAAATGCCCAAGCTCTACGTTTTTCGTTCGAGGGAATTCTTTCATTTTATTACATTCTTCTTTACATTTATCGATTAGAATACAGTTGTTTTGTAGTTGTTAATTTGTTTTTAGACTTTATTCAAGATATTATTATAATATTTTCATAATCAATATTTAATTGTATCAGTCAAGAAATTTGTTGAATCTCTTTCTTAAATAATTAAATAAATTGTTTTCTCGTTTTATGATTCATGAGTTGCCCATCTCTAGTTTCATTGTCGCCATTGCTTATATAAGATTATTTCGGTTTACTTGTATAATATGCTCGTTCTAGATATTCTACAATTATCATTTTGATATTACTTTTGAACACAAAATATATTTTGTCTTTATTATTGTTTATTTCTCATTGTTATTTAATTTTATCTGATCGTATCTTTAGTTTACCGGTCCATCAAAATCATCTTTTATCTTTTCAACCCAATTTAGTTATACTTATATAATAAATAGTTATTCTTTACGAAAAGTTTCAACAAGTGAATTGACTACTTTGCATGACTTTAGTAATTAATTTGACTAGGAATGGACAAGGGATGACCCAGGTTTCCTATGGACTCGAGACCCGGTCTAGTTTGGACCGGGTTGGGTCACCGGGCCCAACTGGGTCCGATCAGGCCTTTTTTTAAAAATTATTTTAATTATTTATATGTATATTATATATTTTAAACTTGTTTATATTAATAAAGACTTAATTATATATTTTAATTATTTATAATTTATTAAAAATAATTTATTTAAATTCATTCGAATATGGTTCTGAGTTCGGGTATTTAACTACCCATAGTGTATATATTCATAACTACATAGGTATGAGTCCAAGTATGTAGATGATAATTTTTTATGGGTCCGAGTGAGGGGATCAAAATACCCTACCCATACCCTATTTATGAGCATCCTTACCCATACGTGTCCTAATAAATGAGTTTACATAGAAAGAAATTTTTTTTTTTTTATCTCATATCTATTATTAAGAATGAATATTTTTTTTTCTCATTATGACTCAATTATTATGATACTATGAGAGAGAAATAATTAACATTAACTACGCCCATATTCAAAACAACGATAGAAATTAAAAGCAATCACATTTTAAATTAACAGCGAAACAATTAAGAAAATTTAGAGATCCATACGGAATAAAAAAAAAGTTTTAGGATCAAAACAGAATTCATCCTATAGTTTGAGAACCAAAAATAAAGTTTTGACCTTTAACTTAAGAGTAAATTACATTTTGGTACCCTATTCTATGAACCGATTTCACTTCGGTACCCTGTTTTTTCAAAAGTGACACTTTGGTACCCTATTATTTGCACCGTTAACATTTTGGTATCTGTTTTTTTAAAAGTAACATTTTGATACCCTATTCTTTCCATCGTTAACATTTTGGTAACTAACAAAAATAAAACATGGTAACAAATCGTGAAAGAACAGGGTACCAAATTGAAATCGATCCATATAACAAAGTGCCAAAGTGTTAACGGTGCAAAGAACCAGGTACCAAAATGTCACTTTTGAAAGAACAGAGTACTAAAATGTTAACGGTGTAAAAGAAAAAAGTACCAAAATGTCACTTTTGAAAGAATAGGGTAACAAAGTGAAATCGGTCCATAAAATAGAACAGGTACTAAACTGTAATTTATTCTTAATTTGATGAGTTTAACCAAAATGATTTTATCCATGCTCTTTCTAACCCTTATTCTCATATTTTTCCCTATTTCCTTTCTTCTCTGACGAAAATCATATTTTTCCCTATTTCCTTTCTTCTCTGACGAAAACGGAGCTCCTTTCTTGGCCGACGGCGGAGACACTCGCTGAACATTCACCGGAAAACTCCGTTTGCGTCATCATCGCAAGACTCTAGTCTTCTACGAAGCTGCTCTGCCTCCGTCGCAATACTCGGTAATTTGTTCTTTTGTTTTTCGATATGCTTTGGCTGCTGTGGTCGGTGGTATTAATTTTTTTTTTCTCCTTCGTTTTGCTCTGCTTTTTGTTCCTTGTTTAGCTGATAGTGTTGCTCAAGTTCATGGATATGGTGGTTGGTCTGTGTTCTGTTTGAATGATGTTCGGATCGTATGAAAATACAGCGAAGAACTGTTGCTTCGGGTTCTTGTGTTGTGTGCGTCATAGTTTTAGAAACAGTATTAGTTGAAACTGAAGTTGAGCGCTAATATGTTTTCTAGATTGTTTATTACCATCCGTTGAGAAATCTAGCTGAAATGTAGTTTATGCCTAAGATTTTAGTGTGATATACAACTGAAATTTTAGGAGATATTTTATATATTAGCTTTAGAGGGTGATGGTTTCTGGCTCATTTCCCTCTGTATGAAACGTATATTTATTTGTTTATATCTTGGCCTGTAGCTGGATTAATAAGATATTATTTGAGTTAAATTAAACTTGTGAAGGATTCTGAGTTTTGTTATTTGTTTATAGAAGAGAGTTTAGATAGATAATTTACAATTAAAGCAAAAAATGTAAATGAAAGAAGAGGATGAAAAATGCAGGGAAGTAATTTTATAATAATAAAAAATGTTGGAAGTTTGAAACGTTACTATATATTCCATTGGCAGGAACAAAATGTAGGAAGCCAAAACTTAAGTCAAGATTTCAACTTGTATGTGATTGAATCCTACATAGCTGCAGTAGTAATGGTGAGTGATTAGTGGGTAGACAAAGGAAGAAGTTGTTATTATGACAGATATTTATGTGGAATTTCGTTCAAAGCCAATGCCATAGACAGAAACCTCGGTGATTTCATTATTTGTCTCAATGTCCAACTACATATATATACTGCCATCATCACCCACCACCCATCACCAATGCCATCACCACTAAACATTGATTGGGATCCCTCACTTTAGCAAATAGAAATTAGACATTTGCCTTTTCTTTTCTCCCCAACTTCCCTTTTTTCTTTCTTTCTGCTTCTATGCTCTCTCTACACTCTACACATCCGAAACCCTTCAATTTTGCATAGCTTGTTAATGTTTTATAATTATTTATGTATTCTACTATTTTTTTAAACTGATCAGTTCACTATTTCTTTTATTCGTTGTTATTACTTTAATTTATAGTGTATTTGTATGTTAAAAATATCATCAGTTAAATAAAAACAAAACTTAGTGTCACAAAATTACAAGTGAACACAGTAAACAGGAGAAGAGGTTGATAAGAGTTGGCCATATGTGTTTAGTGGAACTGTCATTTATAAACAACACCAACACTTGCCTTGCAATTTTGACAGTGTGTCCATTACTGGATATTAGAGAGTTGCAACCAGCGGTGAATGATGATTAATTGACTTAACACCTTAAAATCTAACTGAAAAGAGGATAGTAGTGTACTAGTGTGTCTATGCTCTATACTGCTTTTCCTTATCCTCTTGCCAATCCAATATGTTCTGTGCCATATACACCTTTATATATGTCACAAGCTAACACAATTAATCATCATTCATGGTCTCATTATGTTTACTGGAGCACATGAGGCTTGAAGTTTCCAATTCCTTTTATTTTTGTTATGTTTAACATCTAATATTTTTTTTCTATTTTCTTATGCTTTCATCCCCAGTTGAACTACACAGCTTAATTGAAAGTGAGAACTACTGATTATTATTCTTTTATTCATTGTAAACTGAAAATGACCTGAAAATTAAAACCAGATGCATCGACAACTCATCATCTCAACTCGCCGAGTTATCTCGAGTACCTGTGTTTTACGGACGCTTGGCAACTCCACTGTGTTATTTTCCCATCCTAGCTGTACAAGTCCTATAGCCAATGGTTTTGCGAGCTGTCGATTCCTCTCCTTTAGTCCACTGCACTCACGCAAACCAGATCCCAATGACCCATTCACCTTGATGAAGGAAGATGGAGTTTCAGCTTGTTGTCAAATGTGGATTGAGAATTACCGTGAACCTCATAGGGTTGTGACCAACTTGACCGCATATCTTCGCCGGTTTGAATTGTGGGTATTGGCTTACCAAAAAGTTTGTGCTGATGAGACAGGTGCTTATCTCCCCCGAAGTGCTATTGAAAGGCCAGCACTTGAAGACTTGTTGGCACTTCGAAATGCTGTTCTTGATGATAGGTTCAAATGGGGAGCTCGGTTGGAGTTCTTTATAAAATCTCCTAAGGATAAGACTGATTATCAGTCCTTGTCTAAGAGGAAGATCAAAGCAATTTTAACAACTACGCAACCAGCTCCATTTCAAGACAAAATTGTTCAGGAGGTTTTGTTTATGATTTTGGAGCCGATTTATGAAGCTCGGTTTTCGCAGAAGTCATTTGCATTTAGACCAGGAAGGAATGCACACACGGTATTGAGGGTAATTAGGAGGAACTTTGCAGGCTATTTGTGGTATATAAGGGGTGATTTAAGTACAATTTTGGATGATTTGAAGGTAGGGCTGTTGATAAATGCTTTAATGAGAGATGTGAGGGATAAAAAGATTGTTGATCTAGTGAAAGCTGCATTGGTAACACCAGTTATCACCAGTAAAGTTGATGATAGGGAGAAGAAGAAAACGAAGAGGAAGTATCAAAAGAAAAGGGTGCTAGCAGAGGATGAGCCCAAGCCTGATCCCTATTGGTTAGATACGTTTTTTGGATTTGCTCCTGAGGAGGCAGAGAAAATTCCCAATTGGGGTCATTGTGGAATTCTTAGTCCTCTGTTGGCTAATATTTGTTTGGATGAGTTGGACCGCTGGATGGAAGGAAAAATCAAGGAGTTTTATCGTCCATCGAAAAGTGATGTCATATGGAATAGTCCTGAGACGGAAGCGGAACAAGGAAACACATCTTGGCCAGAGTTTGTGCCCACAAGTGGACCTGATAAAACCCGGAAGATGGATTATATTCGATATGGAGGTCATATCTTAATTGGTGTACGAGGTCCCAGGGCAGATGCGGCAACACTGAGGAAGCAATTGATTGACTTTTGTGATCAGAAGTATATGCTCAAACTTGATAACGAGAGCCTTCCTATAGAACATATAACTAAAGGTATCATGTTTCTTGATCATGTATTATGCAGAAGGGTGGTCTATCCAACACTTCGATACACGGCAACTGGTGGTAAGATCATCAGTGAAAAGGGTGTAGGAACCCTTTTATCAGTCACTGCAAGCTTAAAACAATGCATAAAGCAATTCAGGAAGTTGAACTTTCTGAAGGGAGATAGAGATCCCGATCCACAGCCTTGTTTCAGAATGTTTCATGCTACTCAAGCTCATACCAATGCCCAAATGAACAAGTTTTTGTCAACCATGGTTGAGTGGTACAGGTTTGCAGACAACAGGAAAAAAATTGTCAACTTCTGCTCTTACATCATGCGAGGTTCACTTGCAAAGCTATATGCTGCAAAGTACAAGCTCCGTTCACGTGCAAAAGTATATAAGATTGGTTCTAGAAATTTGAGCCGTCCTTTAAAGGAGAAAAAAGGCCAGTCTCCTGAATACCATAATTTACTGAGGATGGGTCTTGTTGAATCAATTGATGGTCTCCAATATACTAGAATGTCTCTTGTGCCTGAGACAGATTACACACCGTTCCCAAGTGATTGGAGACCTGAACATGAAAAGGCATTGCTAGAATATATACGACTTGAGGATCCAAAGACTCTGGAGGAGCAACGGAGTTGCATAAAGGAACAAGGCCTTGTTTCGCCTCAGGATTACATATCTATGCTTGTCTGGAATTACAAAAGGAGTTCTCTATTGACAGATCATCTTTCCTTAATGAGGAGTGATGAAAGTAATGCAGGAATTACGCAGCAATTGCTAGTAGGCTCAAATCAGGGAAACCATGCTGACATAAACAAAGTAGAGGAAGAAAATGATGAAAGGATTACTATGGCACAGATGTAACCAAAGGTTTTGTAATTTTTATCCAGTAATCGATAGTGTATTTGATTTTATTTACTATGGAAATAATATTTTGAGAAATTTTCTAGTCTCTGCAATTCATGTTCCCAAGTGATACTTCCTCTCTATAGTTGGCGGTCCAAACTTTTATATCCCCATTCCTTATCTAATAGATTATATGAAATTTGATAGATTTAGCATTTGACTATCAACCTGTGGAAACTGGATGATGCAATAGCTAAGTTTTTGAAATTGCATAAACTCTTGGGTTAGCCTGGGTGAGTTCGCAGGAGATTTCAGGTACTTGTAAATAAATGTTCACAAGAGACTGCTTAAATGTATGGCTAAAGAACTGGACAGCTACAGACTGGTCTGCTGCCATTCAGAAGATGAAGGCTGGGTATTTATTGAGTTCTTTTAGTCACACTTGAGAATGATGTTATGAAAAATTTGGCTGTAGAAATAGAATTGTGCTGCTGTAAAAGTTTCATTTTCTTTTTCCATATGACTAAAATTGGAAATTGTGATGCCCAAACTTTTTGTTCCTTTTCTTCGGTAGTCTGTTTGTTAATACTTTTGCAACAGCTATTATCCAATGCTTTTCAATTCACTAGAGTATACTGATGTTAACAGAAGTATCAATTTAACTTGCAGGGACGTGGGCTTATGCATATTTGATAAAATCATAGACCAGTGAGGGAAAGGTGATAAATGCTATCAATGGCCTAGAAAACGGTGCGGCTATTCAAATCAATAAATGGGCGCAAGATTGATAACCCAAACACACCTCTTGAAACTGGATATGGGCATATTGGCATGAAAGGTACAGCTTCTTGACTAAACTAAATTAGAATTCGAGATTTGATACTTGTAAAGTAGGGAGTCTTAATTATTTTTACTTAAATCTTGATCTTAAATACAGTTCTAGTTCAAAATAAAGATAATACAATAATAACCAAAACCTTTTTTTCACTAGGTGGCATCGGCAATGTGGATCGGTTGACATCAACTTGTTTTGTGTTTGTACATTTTCACAGTTAGGTTATTGATAAATAAATCTTTTTGAAACGTTTCACGCTTTCTTTAGCCTTCCCCTTCCTCGAATTATTGGGCTCTCATTCATCTGGTCTACTCTACATACTAGAGCCTCTAAAGGCTTTATTTGTACATGACCAAACCACCTCATGTGTGTTTGAACCAATTTTTCCGTAATAGGCATTACTCCAATTTTCTCTCTGATGCTCTCATTTTCTATCTTATCCTTTCTAGTATGACCACTCATCCAACGCAATATTCTCATCCTAGTTGTGTCAAATTTTTGTTCATGGTCTTATAGACTTGCGATAGAATTTTCTTTTTAGTTTAAGTAGTACTCTTCTATCACAAATAACCCCTGAAGCCTTCTTCCATTTCATCCAGACTTCTAAAAAGTATACTAATTTGGATGCACCTTTTATTTTAACAAGTTCTATTCAACAAATCACAATGCTTGATATCTGTGCAAAAATTGTCAGGGCCAAGTGGTTTCTAATGTAATTTCAAATTTGATCTAAACTCTAAGGATTTAGATGAAGGAGAAGATGATATTTCTGAGAGTTAGAACTTAAATGCACACGGAAATTAACCACATAAACTGAGTGCGAATGGTGTGAACTCTAAAGATGGCATCCATAGCTTCTGATGTTTTGCTTTTTTTCCTTCTTCCTGTAAAATGTTGTGATAGGGTTTTGTATTGTACCATTTCTCAGTGTTCTTTGGAAATCAGAAGATTTTGACAGTTGAGTTGATTACCCTGAGAAGAGATCGACATATAAATTTAATGATGGCTTGCTGTTAATTCAAACAAAGGAAGATAAATTAATCATTTTCTTTCAATATCTCCTGGGATCCTTCATTCAAGCTGCCTGAACAAGATCTCGAGGTGAACCTGCAAAGAAACCTAACGGGAAGTCATGGAAAATGGAATCAAGCTGCCTGAACAAGATCTTGTGGTCAATTGTACTCTTTAAACTTTTACATTTGATTCAATTGTACTTCAAATTGAACACTATCTAAATTGTCAGTTAAAATGTTTGATATGAATATTTTGAGAGTACACTTACACAAAATGTGAATATTTTAAGATATCACTAGGCGGTGACAAATTTGGGAAACAGTATAATAAACTAATAACTACATGTTTCCCAAACATTTTTGCATTCCACCAATTGTTTAGATTTTTCTAACATCAACGATCATCTATAACTTTTTGCTTGTTTTTTTTAAAAGTAAATTAATGATTTTTTTTTTGGAAAATGACATATAATTACAAATTCAATATCGGTTCCCATCTCTCTCACGAGGACGGGACTCTGGGAAAAGAAAAGGGTCTGCATTGCAAGCAAATAGTAGTTTTTAAATTTTGTTAAAATTATAATAAACAGCTAAGGTTAGCATTAAAATTAAAATAAAACATGTTAATTATATCTCAACATTTTCATATTTTACATCAATTATACTTCAAAAACTATTGATGTTAGTATAACATCAAGATTTTCTGTAAATAATTTAAACAATGTTAGGCTTGAGATATAACTGGGTTAAATGTAAAAGTTTGAGTATATAATTGATAAAAAAAAAAAACTTTTGCTTTATATAGGCTAAGTGCCTCTGGGCAACACAGCACCAGTCCAATTCTCAAACAACGCTAAGCACACAGCGGCCGGCGGATCCAAAATACTTTTGCTTTATATAACTATTTGCGATGAACAAAAAAAAACTATTTGCTATTATTATGAATCTAATGTATATCTTATATTATATGGCTCCACCCTTTTCTGGTCGTCCATGTTTAAAACTATAGTCTATGAAATTAAAAATAAGAGAAAATTTACTATTTAGTCTCTCTTTCTTTACTAAGTTAACAATTTAGTCCCTTATTTATTTTATATACATATTTGCGTGCCCGTTAGGGCACGCAAAGCCCTAGTTTTAAATATTGTTTATATTGAAAACAATTAATATTAATTATTTATAACATTCAACCGTCAATTTGACTGGCTAAACCGATAAATTTGTGACTCAAACACTTTTTTGGATTCATTAATTGTCTTTCTAATAATATTTTTACTATTTTTTTTAAAGAAAATCATATTTTTACTATTAATAAATAAATGTATTATGTTATGTGAAACTATTCCATACTTAGTATAATTAATGTTTTGGTCGGACCTTTTGCCACGGAATGATATTTAGGGCCCAATGAAATATGTTTGGTAATTCCTCAACTTACTTTTAATTTAACTGATGACTCCAAAAAAAAAAAACTTGTATAAATTGACCAAAAAAAAAGCCTTAGGGGTTGATTGAGAGGATGGTTTGGGAGTGGTGTGGGGTGATTTAGGGTTATAAACCATTGATTGGGAGTTTATATAAAAAACTTGTAAAATCAAAATGGCACAAAAAAAAAAAAAAGAGAAATGTCATTTTAATCTCATAAAAAGAGTCAAATTCAATTATACCCTTTAACTAGGCAAAAGTATTATTATTGGTATCTCCAACGTATGAGATCATTTTCAGTTATACCCCCAACATTTTTTTTTGTCAATTATACCCCCAACGTTTCACATTTGAGTCAATTATACCTCAACCTAGCATTTTTTATTGTTTTAAGGTCCTTAAGTTTCCATTAATTAGAAATTCTCTATTCTCTCAAGATTTTTCTTTCACATGAGTCCCTAACTAATTATAGAACAATCTAGAATGTTTGTCATCTTTGACAAACTGGTCCTTACAATTGAAAAACTCAAAAAAATCTCTCCCCTCTGTCTTTCACGGTTCTGGCAACCACACTCAAACTCGCCGATGAGCCTCGACTACAGAAAAATCGAGCAGAAATATCAATAGCTCTAGTTTTCAGCGTTAACACACAATCTCCGGTAGCGATATAATTGACGACGACGTAATTTAGGAGAGATCGGGAAGCTGAGGACGACGGCAAGAATGACCATGTCGACGGAAACGAGGACATAGTGGATGACGACGACGAAGTATGGTAGTGATGTTTTAGGGTAAGAGAATGAGGGTTGTTAATGGCTTCTAAGAACTTATTTGTTAAAAATAACAAACATTCTGGACTATTCTATAATTAATTAGGGTTGAGGTATAATTGAATCAAATGTGAAAAGTTGGGCGTATAACTGAAAATGGTCCCATATGTTGGGGGTACCAACTACCAACAATACTTTTACCTTATTAGAACAACTTTTAATTCATTATAAATAGTTATTTTTGTTTTTTTTAAAAAAAGGCATTCAAAAATAAGGTTTATTACAATTTTAAAATATGTTAATTTACAAAATATGCATATGAAAAAGGTTAAATCATTTTAAGAATATATTAATAAATTTAACTTAAACAAAATATAAATAAAATTAAATCTGACTCTAAAAATAAAGAATCAAAATATTATTTTTAGAAAGAAATTGGATATTTCAAAAATATAGAAGATAAAATTAATTTGGTCAAAATATCAAATTGGTCCTAAATGTACAAGGTAGGTTTCAAATTAAGTTTAAATGTTTTATTTATTTCAAATTGATCCTATATATTTTAATAATTTCTCAAATTGGTCTTAAATTGGAAATATTTCTCTCGTTTTAAATTCAAATGCGATAAATCTAGAATTACGAGTTGCTTTTGACGAATACTTTCTTTATTAAATTAGAACAGTCAAGAAAAGATGTGAAACTGAATCCCAAAAAATGGATTGCTCATTTTACAATCAAATAAGATAGTTCTATTTCTCTCATTTTAAATACGAATAGGATAAGTTCAAAATATGTATAAACTCTAGAAGAGTTCTTTTTTTGACCACTTGAAAACATTGTGACAAATGAAGTCAAATTGCATCTTAAAGTAAGTTTTGAACGAATTTGAAAACTTATAGAAACGTATAAAACTAATCTAAAATAAATAAAACATTTAAAACTAATTTAAAATTGGTCAAATGGTCATTTTGGTTTTAAATGTATTGCCTAATATTCGTTTGGTCTATTATGTTTCAAAATGTTCAAATTGGTCCTAAATGTTGACAAAATATTTCATTTTGGTCCTAAATATTGGTAAAATATTTATTTTTAGTCCCAGACTATTGAATTTGGTTATATTTCTCTCGTCACTCATTTCAAGTTTAAATGACTTGTTAACAGGAACTTGTAACTCTGAATTTGTCGCATTCAAATTTGAAACGGGAGATATATGATAAAGTTTACTTGTTTGACTATGGAAACCAGTCTACTTTTAGGATCAATTTGACCTTGTTTGCTGACGGCCCCAACTGGAAAGAGAAAGTACTCTTTGAGACCAATACGTCAATACGTAACTCTAAACCTGTCACATTTTAACTTGAAACAAGCCATATTCAAGAGTTTGGGACCAAAATGAAAGATTTTGCCAACATTTTGGACCAATTTAAACATTTTGAAACATAATGGACCAAAATGAACATTAAGACATACATTTAGGACCAAAATGACCCTTTAACCTTTAAAATTTAGTCGATATATTTGAGAGCAATTTTTGCCATAAAATTAATCCTCAACCCAAAATCAACTAAATACGGCAGACGGAGATGAGAATAGTAATCTGTTGCCCTTGCCGAAACTGAAAGTTACAACGCTTGTAGCTCGAAAAAGGTTGAAACTTGAAGGCTATTTTGAAGTCTGAAGATGGCATCCATAGCATTTTCGTCATCCCCATCTCCAATATCTCTCTCCTCCAACCAATTCCACCCACCAATTCGCACTTCTTC
Source organism: Chamaecrista fasciculata (assembly GCA_003254925.1). Taxonomy (NCBI): domain Eukaryota; kingdom Viridiplantae; phylum Streptophyta; class Magnoliopsida; order Fabales; family Fabaceae; genus Chamaecrista; species Chamaecrista fasciculata. The sequence goes on from QANZ01013303.1 coordinate 128,458, forward strand.
GCTTTCATGGGCTTCTTCATTTCCCACACTAAACATTACCATACCCTCCATCTCTAGCTCTCCCAATCTCAAAAAAGTAAGTGCTTTCTTTTCCCCTACCTTAAACTCCTCCACTTTTGTTTTTTTCTTTTTTCTTATTTTAATTTTTCATTGAATATTTTTGAATTTGAAGCTCATGCTGATTGATTAGTTGAGAATGGTGGCTGTTTGAGTTGGTTTTAGTTTGTCATCTTCCTCCAGCTATTTGGAGATAGTTCAATTTAGCTGCTTATCGTTGTCTTAGCATTTTTATTGTTTGTCTAAGAACTGTATTTGCTGCAATCTGTTGGCTAGAATATGATTGTAAGAATTTTAGTCAGATAAATTAATTATACAAGTAAAAGTCATATCTCTTTATAACACCAGCTCTTAAAAATTGCCTTGTTATCAGATGAATTTAGTATACTACTCTCTGTCTGAGGTAGAAGCAACCTGGCACTTATTATTTTTCCTGTCTTATTTTAAATATCCAAGTTCTGAATTCTCTGACTATTTTTTTTTCAAAAAAGATAGTTAGTTTAGATTGACAAAATTTGACCTGTCTCTTCATAATGCAAAGGATAAGAGTGGCATGGCCAGATATTATTTTCTCATAGTCTTCTCAAATCCTCTCCTACAGTAGTCAGCAAAATAATGTACAATAGTTCTGATGAACCCTTTTTTTCTTTTCTATATTGTTTGTTTCTTTTCTTGTTGTTTCAATACCACTGAATATCTCTTCACTTTACTACATACTCAGTAAAACAATAATGTCCTTTTTTCTGCAATGGGAGATTTTATAGAAATTGGTATCTTATAACAGTTATAATGTGCCAGTGGATAAGATTTTGTAGTGGTCGTCATCTCGCTTGATACCCCTCCTCTTACAATGTTGTACACTCTACAAAATGTTCTGGATCATCCTTATTTCAAACCCCTTAGGCATCGTCAAAGGCTTTTCCTATATTAAGATCTCCATTGCCACAGGGTAGCCTACACTTGCAGATGTTAAATTTCTAAATTATATGACAAGAAATATGGTCATGAAATCTTTTTTCAACTTGCTTGCTCGTTGCCTCTGTCTGTAATGTTTCTTCTCCCTTCAAATGAAACTCAACCAGTAATAGATTAGAGGGTGGTTTTAAATGGGTTTAGCTATAGCATTCTTTAGGGCATTAGGGAGGGCTATGTATATTTTTATAATATATGGGAATTTCGGTTCTTTGTCTGGCATTATCAAGTTCATTGATAGTATTTTGAAATTCTGTGGGTTTACTATAGTTATTTTTGGCTACTGACTAAGGGTCCATTGTAATCTGATAGGACCTCGCCAATAAAATAATCAAAAGAATAAAGAGGTGGGAAAAGAAAGATAACGGGGGTATATTATATTAAAAGTAGTGATGGACAAAGGCATAGGTAGGAGCAAATTGTTGATAAAGTGGGTGACAAGGGCATAGAAACACTCTTAGGCGTGGGAGGGAGAAAGTCGGTGCTTTTGTGGTATATATTCAGCACTTTGGATGCTCTTGAGGGAAGGGAATTAGTAAGGACTTTGGGAGAGAATTTGGCCTCTTGGAAGCCAAGATTGGGAGAGCGCTTGCCTCTCGGATGTTTGAATTTGTTTTAGTTTGTCATCTTCCTCCAGCTGTTTGGAGATTGTTCAATTTAGTTGTTAATCGATTGCTTATCGTTGTCTTAGCATTTTTATTCTTTATCTAAAAACAGTATTTGCTGCAATTTGTTGGCTAGAGTATGATTGTAAGAACCTCTGAGCCTGAGCATAAATTTCCATCAAGAATTTTAGTCAGCTAAATTTATTATAGAAGTAAAAGTCAAATCTCTTTATAACACCAGCCCTTAAAAATTTCCTGTTATCAGATGAATTTAGTATACTAATCTCTGTCTGAGGTAGAAGCAACCTGACACTTATTTTGTTTATTGTTTTATTTTAAATATCCAAGTTCTTAATTTTCTGATTTTTTTTTTCAAAAAAGACAGTTAGTTTTGACCTGTCTCTTTATAATGCAAAGGATAAGAGTGGCATGGCTAGATATTATTTTCTCATAGTCTTCTCAAATCCTCTCCTATGGTAATCCGGCAAAATAATGTACAATAGTTCTGATGAACCCTTTTTTCTTTGCTATATTGTTTGTTTCTTTTCTTGTTATTTCAATACCACTGAATAGCTCTTCACTTTACTACATACTCAGTAAAACAATAATGTCCTTCATTCTTCAATCAGAGATTTTTATAGAAATTGGTATCTCATAACAGTTATAAACGTGCCAGTGGATAAGCTTTTATAGTGGTCGTCATCTCACTTGATATCAAGACCCCTCCTTTTACAATGTTGTACACTTTACAAAATGTTCTGGATCATCCTTATTTCAAACCTGTTAGGCATTGTTAAAGGCTTTTCCTATGTTAGATCTCCATTGCCACAGGGTAGCCTACACTTGCAGATTGTAAATCTCTAAATTATATGACAAGAAATATGGTCATGAAATCTTTCTTCAAGTTGCTTGCTTGTTGCCTTTGTCTGTAATGTTTCTTCTCCCTTCAAATGAAACTCAACCAGTAATAGATTTGAGGGTGGTTTTAAATGGATTTAGTTTTAGCATTCTTTAGGGCAATAGGGAGGGCTATGTTCATTTTTATAATATATGGGAATTGGGAAGTTTGGTTCTTTGTCTGGCATTCTCAAGTTCATTGATAGTATTTTGAAATTCTGTGGGTTTACTATAGTTGTTTTTGGCTACTGATTAAGGGTCCTTTGTAATCCTTTCTTAAATGGGTTTACTCCATTTTCATCATGGTATTTTGAGGTTCTGTGGGTTTATTATAGTTATTTTTGGCTACTAATAAGAAACTTTCTTCTAGAACGTTGATATAAAACTAATTATGACACCAGCATTCATATTTCCTTCAGTCTGAGGAGGAGCTTTTATCATATCTTGCATGCATAATGTAAGGTATGTTCTTATCACGACAGATGATCTGCAGTTTTATTTCTATAATGAACTATGATTCTGGTGCTTTTTTCCCAAATAAAATGTTGTGATAAGGGTTTTGTATTGCACCATTGCTCAGTGTTCTTTGGAAATCTGAAAATTTTGGAGGTTGATTTGATTACCGTGAGAAGAGATCCACATACAAAAATTAATGATGGCTTTCTGTTAATTAAAGCAAAGTAAAGTAAATTAATCACTTTCTATCAACATCTGTAGGGATCCTTCATTCAAGCGGCATGGACCCGAAGATCTCGAGGTGAAGCTGCAAAGAGACCTAACAGGAAGTCATGGAAGCAGAGGACAGATATGTACATGAGGCCATTCTTATTGAACGTTTTCTTTTCAAAGAGATTCATTCATGCAAAAGTGATGCACCGAGGAACAAGCAAAGTTATTTCTGTTGCCACCACAAACGCCAAGGATCTTAGAAACTCTCTTCCATCACTAACAGATCATAATGCTTGCAGAGTGATAGGAAGGCTTATTGCTGAGCGATCCAAGGAAGCTGATGTATATGCAATGGCTTACGAAGCCAGAAAGGATGAAAGGATTGAAGGTAAACTTGGAATAGTTCTTGATACCATTAAAGAAAATGGAATCATATTTGTGTAACCATATTCCTGATTATTTTACCTTGTCTTCAATGCATCTGTTAAGAGTTTATTATTTCTCAAAATTTTCTGTTCAATTAATATAGTAATTCTAGCTTTCCAATTGTATGCTTTCTCTCAACGAAAGCACTATTGTAATGAATATAAATCATTAGGAGAATCACACTCAAAAAGTGTTATTTGTTGAGGTTGGAGAGTCCATAGTCTTATTAGGTGTCTCATCAACATTCCTAATTTCCTATTTGGAACTCGTTACAAATTCCTGGAATACTTTGTACTGCAATAATCAAAATTATGGTTATTGAGTTCAGTACTTCAGGTCTTAAGTCCATATAGATCATTAACCTAGTAGAAAAAGGATTCAGACAATGGAAAGCCAAGGGCTGATAGGAAATGACCAATCTAGTGTACTTTCCTAGTTTATGCATCAATACTCATTAAGGTAAGTCTGACTTTCCCAAGAGATTGAAAAGGGTACTGGCATTACTGCTTCCTATTACTTGCTCCCAATACATCCAGATTCATTTCATCTTAGGTTCGATTTAAATCTAAATCAAACTTTCTCTTCCCAATTAAAACAAAGGGTAAATTATAGTAAACGTACTTATGGTTTAGTTCGATCTCACTTTGTTGTTGTGTGGTTCAAAAAGTGTCACTTATTCACCTAAAAAAAAACTTTCTCACGTGGCTCATTAAAAAAATCAAATTTTGGTTCTCAAACTATGGGGTAAGTTTTATTTTGGTCCAAAAACAATTTTTTGTTATATTTTGGTCCTCAAATTTTTACATTTGTTCCATTTTTTGTCCCGAAAATGTAATTTCATATGGTTTATGACGTTGTTTTTAACCTCAATAGTTGAAATTAATCATTTCTCTCTGATATATGTAATAATGAGTGAGTTGGCAGAGAGATGAAGAAAAAACTGAATAACGATGAAATTCAAAAAAATTACATTTTCGGGACCAAAACAGAACAAATGTGAAAATTTGAATATAAAAATGGAACAAAAAATAGTTTTATAACCAAAATGAAACTGTTCTTACATGGCTCCTATTTTTATAATTAATTAATTATAAAAATAATTAATTGATTGAGTACATAGCAAGAGCCATAGCCTCCAAGGCGTAACCTCCAAGGCATCGAAGTCAGTCATGGGCAAGAAGTTGTGCAGATAAGAAGAAAGAGTTATCATCATATCTTAAAGAGAAAGGTCCACAGACGGATCCGCCTCCCATCCTTAGGATCGACACTCTATATTATTGCTCTCGGAGCGCAAGTGTTGCCAAGGACCCTCCGCCTACTAAAAGGAGAATAGCTCCTCAAAAGAAGAAGGCAAGTGCAGAACAGAGGCCTCCTCCTCCTTCATCATCTCTTCAGGTATTTCTTACTTTATTTAATCTTTATACTTCTGTGGTTACTTGTATCACTTTGTTAACAAACGTATCTGTACCATTTTCTTTCATCTTAGGAATGTGTCAATCCAAATCAGCCAAATGCTCCAAGTGTTCCAATGGATGCCAACGCCCTTCCTTCCGTATCTTCAAGGTCCCAAGGGGAATCTATTAATCGTGTCGATAGAGTTGCACCTTCTGAAGCTTTCAGGCCCCCAGTGTTCCTGATAATGGAATAGACGATGTGGATATGGATCAACCTCTTCCTGCGAGTACAAAATCATCTAAAGATTAAGACTTCTTCCCCTCCTTCTTTAACTTCTCGGTCTTAGCTTTTGTTTTACTTGATGCTACGCTTTCTTGGATCTCACAGGATCTTCAATAAGGACAGAAGCTATTCATGAGGTTGGATCACCTGAAGAGAATCTCCCTCCTCAACGTACTTCTTCGAAGAGTCATCCAGGGACCTCTGACATGGATGCCAAGACAATTTCTCAATACTTGGAAGATGTGACTCGTTCTTTAGGCAAAAACGAAAAGACGTTGCTGAAGAAAATTTTGATCAAGCATCGGAATTTGATAGATACACCTTCTGGTTGGGAACCAAAGATGATTGAAGATTAGAATCTTGAGCTGCTTACTTGTCATGCTGGATGATACTACCCCTTCAACCATGGACAAAGACTCAGGAGAAGATGGATATGTATGTTAGCAACATAGCGGTTTACAAATTTGATGGTCCTTTCTTATCTATCATGAGGGAATCTATTTCAAAAGCATGGAAGTGTCACTTGGGAGCTAACACCCTTCAAGAAAGAGACAAGAAGTTAAACGCTGAAATACATGAATTAGATGCCCAGCTGCAAGAGTTGAACGCCTAGGTGCAGGAGTTGAATGCCAAAATACTGAAGTTAAACGCCAAGATGCAAGAGAAAAAGACTGAGTTGCGAGCTGTTAAGGATGATATTGAGAGGGGTTAATCTTCTATACTCCTCATCTCGTCTTCTTAGGAATCGTTTGTTTGGAACTCGAATATCCTAAGAGTACTTTATTTATTTATTTTTTTCGCAAGGAACATGGAAGCGTATGTATGTCGTGATCACTTAATCATAATAAAAAGTTTTTTTTTATTATAATTGTCTTCATTATCTCACTTAGTCTTATGAGACATAGTATGAATAATTTACCTATTGGAAGACATAATAAATTACCTCCAAGAGGTAAATTATTCATACTATGTCTAAGAAGACTAAGTGGGATAATGAAGACAATTATAATAAAAAAAACTTTTTATTATGATTAAGTGATCATGGCATACATACGCTTCCATGTTCTTTACGAAAAAAAAAACCAAACAAAAAAAGAAAAGAAAAAAAAAAGTACTCTTAGGATATTTGAGTTCCAAACATAAGATTCCTAAGAAGACTAGATGAGGAGTATAGAAAATTCGCCCCTCTCAATATCATCCTTAACAGCTCGCAACTCAGTCTTTTTCTCTTGCACCTTGGTGTTTAACTCTAGTATCTTGGCATTCAACTCCTCCACCTGGGCGTTCAACTCTTGCAGCTGGGCGTCTAATTCATGTATTTCTGCATTTAACTTCTTGTCTCTTTCCTGAAGGGTGTTAGCTCCCAAGTGCCGCTTCCATGCTTTTGAAATAGATTCCCTCATGATAGATAAGAAAGGACCATCAAATTTGTAAACTTCTAAGATGCTAACATACATATCCATCTTCTCCTTTGAGTCTTTGTCCATGGTTGAAGGGGTAGTATCATCCAACATGACAAGTAAGCGGCTCAAGATTCTAAAAGAATCTTCAATCATCTTCGATTCCCAACCAGAAGGTGTATCTATCAAATCCCGATGCTTGATCAAAACTTTCTTCAGCAACGTTTTCTTGTTCTCGCCTAAAGAACGAGTCACATCTTGCAAGTACTGAGAAATTGTCTCGGCATCCATGTCAGAGGTCCCTGAATGACTCTTCGAAGAAGTACGTTGAGAAGGGAGATTCTCTTCAGGTGACCCAACCTCATGAATAGCTTCTGTCCTTGTTGAAGATCCTGTGAGATCCAAGAAAGCGTAGCATCAAGTAAAAGGAAAGCTAAGACCGAGAAGTTAAAGAAGGAGGTGAAGAAGTCTTAACCTTTAGATGCTTTTGTACTTGCAGGAAGCGGTTGATCCATATCCACATCGTCGATTCCATTATCAAGAACACTGGGAGCCTGTAAAGCTTCAAAAGGTGCAACTCTATCGACACGATTGATAGATTCCCCTTGGGACCTTGAAGATACGGAAGGAAGGGCGTTGGCATCCATTGGAACGCTTGGAGCACTTGGTTGATTCGGATTGACAGATTCCTGAGATAAAAAAAAGGTAAAGATACATTTGTCAACAAAATTATACAAGTAACCACAAAAGCATAAAGATCTTGATGCCTTCTCGAAATGGAACCATATGGGAGACTGGCTTGTCAATAATATAGAAGAGTGTGTTGTTGGAGTCATCAAAACCATTAGTGGAGTCATCATTGCCCTCCTCCCTAGTGTCAACGTCCGTGCTTTCAACGTCACTATCAGCTTCGGCGTCACGAAGTCTCCACTGCTTCGGAACGTGGTCCACATCATTGTGGGCAACGTCCTCAGCACTCCCTATCTTTGAATCTTGAGGCTTCCTAGTCTTTTTGATTTGCTTCGGAATGTGGTCCACGCTATGGTGGGCAACGTCCTTAGCACTCCTAGTATCTGAAGCTCGAGGCATCCCAGGTCCTGCGTTGTGCTTCGAAACGTGGTCCACGCTATTGTGGACAACGCCCTCAGCCCTCCCTGTCTCTGAATCTCTAAGCTAGCTAGACCTTGGTGTATGCTCCATGCTCTCTAGTTTAGTATTGTCAATATTATCTCTGTTCGTTCCAGCACTTACCGAAAATCTCCAAGTCCTTGTGAAATGATCAACTTCCAAATTTGTGGCGCGTTTGGTCTGTTTAGTTCAAGCCATGCATGGCAATCTGACAAGAGCAACTGCAATTAAGAGCAATAGATGGTTACAGTTTCAAAAAAAAAAGAAACAAGGAATAAAAGAGCAAAAGAATTATACCCCAAGAGATGGAGAAAGAATGAAGAGTTCTTGACAAAGAAGTTGGAGAGTCCTCAAATCAAAGGATCACAATGCAAGATTCAAGCTTCAAAACCTTCAAGAGATAAGTAGTCATAGTTCATAAAGCATATTTATAAAGTAAAAAAAAAAAAAAAAAAACTTAGATTTAATCATGAGAATGCTTTCCTATCTCTAGATATTTGCATTTACTCAAAATAAGCATCTTGCTATATATTTATACATATGCATGTATATAGACAATAATAATGTGAAACAAAAAAAAAAGTTTTGGTTTAAGAATTATACATGAAAATAAATTTACTTTCTTGATTTTCATGTAGGAAAAAAAATAATAAAACGTGAGGCTAAAAAAAAGAACATAAGCATCGCATAAATATTTTATCATATCTTATTCATTCAAATAAAGATTTTAAATTCTGATAAAAAAAATAAAGATTTTAAACATTTTATCATATATCATACTCATTCAAATAGAGAATTTTAAAGATTTTATAATACTAATAATTTGAATCGAAAGGGTATTTCAATAAGATAAGTTTCCTCGTCGTTCATTCATATGAATATTTTAGATATACAATGTGTAAAAAAAATGAAGTAGCCTATCTTAGCTTCACTATCATGATTACTATTTGTTAGCCAAAATTAAAAAAGTCATCTTATTTATTTGGAAACATGTTAGATTCATATAACAATATATAAGTTTACTCATTCTTCATTATTTAGTCCTCTCCAATTCCAATCAAAGAAAATAATCAAGAAATCTAATTCCAATCAAATTAAATAATCAAGAAATCTAGATTTAGTGACAATAACCTAATCTTTATATTTCAAAAACATATGTGAAATATTATTTTTAATCTTGATTCATTAGAAAATTCCAAGAAAGGTCATAAACATTATTATCATAATTAGTGTACATACCTAATGAACTGTGAATTTCGTGAAGTTAGTTTCCTTTGTTTGAAGAAAGAAACAAGGACACAACAAAAGAATTCAATTTAATAATTCAGCTTCGATTGATCTCTTTGCGATCAACTATGAATTAATTATGGAAATAGAAAAGAAGTGCAAAGTTATATTATTGAATATTAGTTACAAGAAAGATTAAAGAAAGAAAGAGGGCGCCAAGAATTTTTAGAGAAGAAAAGAAAATCTCAACGACGTGCTACGAGATCAATGCTTCCACAAAGTTATTTCATATGAGCATAAGGAATGATTCCTCCCTTCAAGCACGTAAAAACGCCACAAGGTAAGTAAATATATATACATGCATCCATATACATCAGTACATTCAAAGATTAAAACCCTCATTTATTGATGCAAATAAAAAAAAATCGAGGAAGAAAGAAGGTTAATATGCCATACCTATAAAGAAATAGAGTCTTGAATATATATGTGCCTTTTTGAGTCTTGAATGTTGCCTTTTGAGTACACGGTCACAGTTTACATTTTTTTTTTAAAAAAATTCAGTTAAGATTACATTAAGATTCACATACATATATAATATAGATCTTGGCATTTAGGTTCTTATATTCACGTAACAAGTAGTCGTTATTATTTTATTATTAATTTCTTATTTATTAGTTTATTTAAGTTCAAAAAAAAATCTAGTTCAAAATATAGTTAAGATTGTGTAGATATTATAGGATTCATATATACATATTGCTAGTTGTGCTTTTAATTTGGAGCCACGTAGAGAGAAGAGTCTCATTTCTTGAATTGCATAAGTATGTGTGTTTATGCGCACAATCTTTTTTTTTTTATTTATTAATTTCAGTTTAAGTAAAATTTAAATTTTGAAAATAGATTTGATTAGATCTTGCTTAAGATAGAAGCCTTTTATTTATTTTGATAAGCATAAGTCATCTAATGTGAAACCTATAATTTGGATGATTAAATCTTTGTATAGAAAATTGGCTCCAAGAATATCTCAATCTTGCTTAACAAATATATAGTTTATATATACAATCTCATATCTTATATTATATGACTCAACCCCTTTTTGGTCGTCCACATTTTAAAACTATAGTACAAAATCAATAATAAGAGGAAAATTATTATTTGATCCATTTTTTTTTACTGAGTTAACGATTTAGTCCCTCATTTTTTTTGGTGAAATCCCATTTATTTTACATATATATTTGCGCACGCAAAGCCCCTAGTAATATATATGTATACCTAGACGAAGACTTAAAAAAAATGGTAAAAGATTGTAATTTGTTGAGATATTTCATGCTTGTGACTATATAAGAGATATCATGCGTTCAAAATGGATTTGTTTTATTCAAAAGTGCTATTTGTAAAGCATGCCTATTCAATTATTTAGTTGCTTTGAGACATAAGTCTTTTATTTATTCCATTAAGTTTAGATCTGCTCTTTATAGACAAACTTGGAATTTGCGATCCCAGGTAAGATCGTTTCAGGATCATGGGATCCTTTTCTATCAGATAGGAAGTGTTGTTTCTCGAAATGTACTTTTAAGTAATTGCTTCATAGTTCCTATATCTATCTATATGAAGAAGAAATCATGTAACCGTAACGAAGGGGATTCTTATTTGTACAAATGGTACTTCTATATATTTTAGATGACTAAATCTTTGAGCTTGGAAGGAATTATCTTAGAGTATTCCATTAGCTTGGAAGTATATATATATATATATATATATATATTCCCCATCCATAAGCCGTTGAAAAAAAAGGGGGAATTGAGTTTAAAGTTTGGATATGTTTTAGTTTAAAAAAAAAAATCAAATAAGCTGCTAGTTAGTTACATGCTTAAAGATATACAATTACATATATATATATATATACTATATTATATGTGTAAAGTCCTTTTGGTTGGTCGAAAATAATTAAATTAAAAATTAAAAAAAAATAAGAAATAAACATATGGAACTTGATAATTGACTGATTGTTTAGATAATGGGAGAGAGAAAGTAGTAGATGAGATTTAAGAAAGTGAAAACTTATTATTTGGTCTTTTAATTTTCACACTTCTAACGATTTAGTCCTTGAATAATAGAAATATACTATTTAGTCACTGAATAACTACAGATGTTAAATTAAACGTTACATACATATTTCCATGTCCGCTAGGGCACGGAAAGCCCCTAGTTATATTATATGTGTGGGGGTGTTTTGGTTAGTCAAAATTAATTTTATTTCGAAATATTAAAAGAGGAAAAAATAGTGGAGGGAGATAAGTAACTTCCCACTACTTTGATGACTAAAAAATAAAAGAAAAAACTTATTATTCGGTCCCTCCTTTTTCACTGAGTCAACGATTTGATCCCTAATTTATTTTACATACATATTTACGTGCCCGTTAGGACACGCAAAGCCCCTAGTATATATTGTTCACGATAATGAGAAGATGCTATTCAAGATAATGAGTCTCTTTGCAATTTTATATATATGCTTGAACGTTGAAAAAAAGAAGTGTAAAAAAAAATATATTGAGCCTATTTAATTGCTATTTACATTAAGGTATTTTGAAAGGTTAATTAATACAAGTCTTGATATTCATGCCTTTTACATTAAAAAAGGTACTTAGCATTTATCTGGGGCCTATGAGCTAAGTCTCCTATAATTAGTTAACCCGTCTTTCAAACAGTAAACAATGAGGTATTCCTGCTGAGCCAAGAGCATCAGGATAACAAGTTAACCTGTCTTTTAGACAGTAAACAATGAGATATTCCTGCTGAGCCAGGAGCTTCAGAATATCAAGTTAACCCATCCCTTGGACAGTAAGCAAAGAGACATCCTGCTGAGCAAAGAGCTTCAGGATGTCAAGTTAATCTGTCTTTCGGACAGTAAACTAAGAGACATTCCTGCTAAGCAAAGAGCTTCAGGGTGTCAAGTCAATCCGTCTCATGGACTGTAAACAAAGATACCCATGTCAAGCAAAGAGCTTCAGGGTGCCCAGTGATACCGTCTCCCAGAAAGTAAACTAAGACCGACCTGCTGAGAAAAGAGCTTCAGGGTGCCCATGAATCCGTTCCTTGGACAGTAAACTATATTGCCTCACTTTCCCCACATAAAGGAGAGTGCGATAGGGATAATCTCCACTACTTTAGTCAACATATTGTTGATACAAGACATATCAACTACATACATCCTGCCTTAAAGGAAAGGTTAAAGATGATAAGTATAAGTTGAATTCGTCCCTTGGACAATAAATATAAGTACATACATCCTGCCTCAATGCACATGCACATGGGCTTAGAGATTCTCCATATACATGTGCAGGGGGCCTAATATAATGTTCCTACATGGCTCCTATTTTTGTAATTAATTAATTGAGTACCTTCATAGCAAGAGCCTGATGTCTTCTAGGCGTAGCCTCCTAGGCGTCGCCTCTAAGGCATAGCCTCCAAGGTGTTGGAGATTGTGCCCTAGGGCCAATCATTTTATAAATATGTTTTGAACATATTAATTAATTTATGGAGATAAATTAATGGTTATCATATTATTAGCGTGTTTACTATAATAACAATCCTTGATTAATTATATGATAAATAATCTAAAACTGTCCCTAGTCGATCATTCACGTGGGAACGTAAATGAACTAAGACCAGCATGACCTCGGTGTATAGAGATACATGCACTAGATGCTTCTCGAGAGCCATGGTGCAATTTTGTAAGGGTTACAAATTGCTGGACCGACCCGGAGAGTCCTGCATGGGTTTAGTCATAAGCGAGCCTCTCCTGTACACCTGTTATAATAGCCTTAGACCTGAGGTCTTGACTATTCCGGCATTGTAGTTGTCAGACTTTGGCCTAGTCTAACGTTGCCCGTAACAGGGTAGCCATAAGGGCTAGGTACGGGTTTGGTTGATTGCCGTGCTGAGGAATGTGGTTGACCAAGATGGGATTTTGTCCCTCATTAAGATGAGAGATATTTAACTGGGCCCCTCGATGAGTCTGTCCAAGGAATGTGTGGCCACACAAGGAAATGGGACTAACTCAGGAAATCGAGAAAGTTGTGGTTTGGATTTTGGATGACATTCCCGTGCCTGATCCATGACCAAAATATCGTGAGACAATAGGAATTATGACAAGGTGGTATTTAGGTTAAATCGTTAAATCGTTAAAGCGATAACTCCCGTGTTTTGGGTAGTTGTGATGGCTTGCTAGAGTCCGCTCACAACTTGTGAATCATAAAATGATTTGCTGCCAACTTCACGTGAGGCCTGCTGGGTCACACATGAGCAGGATCAAGATGCTAATTTTTGGGACACGAATTAGGGTTAATTCGTGAGTCACTTAGGTGACACAATTTAGGACATAGTTAAATGTCTTAGGACATTAAATCTTGTCTTAAATAAATATCTATGATTGAGGTTTTAAATTTGTTGGACAAATTTAAATTTAAATTAATTGTTAAATAGTTTTACAATTAAAATATTAGTGAATAAATAAATTAAATAAGTTTCCTAAAAATTAGGGAATTATTGATTTATTAAATTCACTAAAATTGGGAAATAAAAGGATGAGGGTGGCGCCTCATTATCTTTGTTTTTATTAATAGAAATTGTTTTTATTAATTAAATAAAGATAAGATAAATATCTTTTGGAAAAGATATAGGATTTGAATTAAAAGATATTAAGGTAATTCTTTTATTCAAAATTGTTAGGAATTAGTTATAACTACCTAAGGAGTTTGGGTTGTTATAAAATTCCTCCAAAAACTCCATGAGAATTTCGCCTACCCCTTTCTTGGGATGGAAGATTTGATCTTGCATTTTAGAGTTTGGGTCTAGGCTAAAGTCGATTTTTATATTTAATTATTAAAGTAATATTTAAATTATAAAATCAAAATCTCATGACTCATTCCAACCAATAGGATTTGAGCAAATCAAGATTTGATCCAAGATTTGATCTTGGATAGGTCAAATTCGAAAATTGGGCTTTATTTTTGAATTATAATATTAAGTTTAATATTATAAATCAAAAGATATTTTGAGATATCTAAAAGATATCCCATATCTTAGAGATATCCTAATTGGATTAGGATTCCCTAAAACTAGGAATGAGAACACTATAAATAGAGGCACTAGGCGCCTATCTCAGAGATAACTCACAACACAGATCAATTCTTGGTCAGACCAAGAATTTCGCCTAGAGCATCTATAGAGAGTGAAAAATCGCCTAGTCCTAATATTATGAGAGTGAGTCGATTTTCTTGAAGAAAGAGAATTGGACCTGCACCTGATAATATTAGTACTTCCCAATCAATCTTGATAATCAAGAACAGTTCTTGATTATTCAAGAATCATAGATAGAGTTCCCGTATTCACTTGGGAAGAAGTGAAGGAGGCTAGCACCTAGGCATCTGCCAAACTGCTCGTGTGGATTACTGGTAGAGGAAGGACACTCTGTGGACTTCTCAAAATTCGCGAATACGATAAGTCACCGATCAAAACTAGGTAAACATCTTCACTAATCTGGTATAAACATAGTTAGTGGATCCTGGAAGGAATCACAGAGTTAGCTCTTAGTTTTAATTGCGTTTTAGTCCAAAATTTTTAAATTCCTTCCGCTGCGCTCCCTCTGTGATTTCCCAACACAAGGCATCGCCTCCAAGGCATATCCTGCAAAGCGTCCAAGACAAGGAAGCTTCCCCAAGATATCTGAGGCAAACAACCAAGAGGAAGCCTTCAAGGTGTCTAAGAGATGTCCAAGTGTATAAGAGCAAGACACCTTATATAGGCTTGACATAGGCCACGTGTCACCCGCAACATCCTTACTTAGACATGGTAGGGATGTTGTGAAGGAAGGGAGACGCCTCCTCCCTCCTTCCCCAGGAACAATCCTAGGGTGTGGCTTGGTAGGATTGAAGTAAAGGCTTCTTCGTACTTGGTCACGATCGCTTTGAGTATGTAAGGTAATAATTTAGTCTTTAGTAAATTTAAGTGATGTTCATTTGAGCTCAGACCCTCTTGCCTTGCCTGCCAAGATGCCTACGTCACCTTCCCGCATCAACCCCCTTTGAGTTGACAATTACCTTTAGTGTCCACGTCACATTCCCTCATCAGACTCCTGAGTTGACAGTTACCTCATCTCCACTTTCCCGCATCATGTGCCCCATCTCCCCTCATTGCCCACTTTCCGTATCTTACGAAACCATATCGCCACGTTCTCCACTTCCCGTATTCTGAGCTTCATGCTCATCACCATCACTCAGCATAACTGCCACAAGCCACCCCTATAAATACCCCCTCATTCCTCAGAGTAAGGGTTAATCACTTCTTAGTCTGAAACACCGAGAGATTTCCCATATCCCTTTGAGCTCTTACGAACATACTTTTATTTACTTTCGCTTTAAGTTCTCTTGTCTTACCCAGTGCTTATTCTGAGCGCTTTGCTTCTTCCCTATCAAGAACCTCCCAAAGGTTATTCTTTCATCTAATTTCGTTATTGTTATTTACTTTGATTATTTTGATCTGTTGTCTTTCTGTTTTTTTTTTTATTGTTGCTCTGGACCTCTAAGTACGAAACACCCGTTCTTAGAACAGAAACTTTCCCCATAGTTTGAGGACCAAAATGAGTATTTAATCTTCGAATAGAAACAAACGTCTAAACTGGAAAAAAAAAAGACAATGGCTAAGATGCAATAGAAATAGACAACTAAGATGGAGTAGAAACCAATGGCTAAAATTGAGCTATGTTAGCGGCACATGAGTCACATATAACATTTTCTGTTAAACTTGAAGGAACAAAACTCCAGATTTCCTAACTGCTCACGGTGGAAACAGCAGGCACCCAGAGTGACACTTTTTGAACGAGTAAACTAGCATTTCGGTCGTTGGCCAAAAAAAAACTAGCATTTCGGTCCCTGAATTTTATAGGCGGTGACAGATAGGTCCCTGAATGGTGCAAAATTAAAACCCAGTCCCTGAATTTTGCAAACGTTAGACAGTTAGGTCCCTTCATCAGATTGGGGTTACAAAAAAGCTAACATGGCACTAACGGATGTTGATGTGTCCTGTTATTTACTGACGTGGCCATATCTGCCACGTCAACATCCATTATTCTAAAAAAAATAGGGGTCACGTGTGTAATTAAATGCCACATTAGCATATACATTAAAAAAAAGGTCTGAGTTGAGCAATTATGTTCGGGACCCATTCTTATCCCATTATTCTCAATTAACCCTCTTTTTCATCATCTTCATTCATTTTAGTCCCAAATGCTCAAAATAAAATTGTGAAGTGTCCCAAAACTCATCCAAACATTCAAATTTAGTCCTTAAAAATATAAAAAACCTAAACTCTAAAACTCTAAACCCCTAAAACTTATATTTTTTAATCTTCATCTTCATCCAATTTAGTTCTTAAAAATATTAAAAAGCCTAAAATCCTAAAACCCTAAACCCCTAAAACTTAATTTTTTTTTATCTTCATCTTCATCTTCCCAATTTAACATAAATCTATAATTTTTTTAATCCCTAAACCCCCTAATTTTTTTTTAATCTTCATCTTCATCTTCTTCCTTTTCATCTTCGTCGATTCATTCATCATCTTCATCGATTCATCATCATCATTCATCATCTTTAGTATAGTAAAAAAAACATCTTTAGTATAGTAAAAAAAACATCTGTAGTAAAAAAAACATCTTTAGTATACAAAGCACGGGTACTATAGCTAGTTATAGTAAAAAAAAACATCAAAATTAATAGACTACAATAGGGAGCCCAAAAAAGGGAAAACAAAACACTGTAATATACTCGGAAACACAGGACTTTAGTATAGCCTTTAATAAGCATGAAAGATAAACCATAAAGAAAATCCTATCCCTAAAAGATGTAGGGGAAAAGGCAAAGAGATGCCATTGAGAATGCAGGCATTCCTCTCCTGTTTCTGCAAATAGATTAGACCACACATTGCCCCAAAATTTTTCTTTCTTTCTTTCTTGTTGACAAAACCTTGAAACTGAATCAGGAGAATCTGCTCATAAGATTTTGACGAACCCATGTCTACCAAGAACTCTGAGCTTCAGTATAAAAATAAATGGGGCATTGTGTCTGAAGTCTGAACAAGAAACGCATGAAACAAAAAGAAAAGCCAAAGTGAACAGCTGTATGGCATTTTTTTTTTTTAAATTTTTATCACAACCTCAGTTACTGCAATTTCTCTTAATACTTGCTCTACTTGTAAAACTCTTCTTTTTCCTTCTTCTGAAAATTCTGCTTAGTTAAATTTATTAGTGAGTCTTCACCACCTAGTTTCTGGAATGAATGAACAGCAATGCTTTTTGTTATGCTATGTTTGGCAGCTCAGTTGTTTCAGCAGAAGCCGCAATTACAGGCTTGACATGTCAAGAATCAAATTAAAACTAATAATAAACAAAGGTCCAAACCTCAAATTGGTCCTAAATGTATGGAGTAGATTTCAAATTGGTCCTATATGTGTTCATTATTTTTCAAATTGGTCCCAAACTAATTATATTTATCTGGTTTCAAGTTCAAATGTAATAAATCAAGAACTTTGACAAGTAATTTCTCTATCCAATTAGAGCCGTTAAGAAATTAGGTCAAATCAAAAATTGAATTTGAATCGCTAGTTATACAGTCAAACAAACGAAGTTAGTCATATCTCTTTCATTTGAAGTCCAAATATGACGAGTTTAAAACTATGTGTTAATTATTTAAGAGTTCTTTATCTGCAAATGAGGTCAAATTGCGCCCCAGAAATAGGTTCGTTACCAATTTGAGAAATTATGAAAACATGTAAGATTAATCGACGCAAATGAAATATTTAGGACCAATTTGAAATCTACCTCATACATTTTGGACTAATTTGTGTTTTGACCATAAATTAAAGAACCCAAATCTATATGTCGTGTAAGACTTTGGTCAGAAAGAATTTCAAAATCAAAGAAGCAAAAAAATAGTCAACATGAAAAAACAAAAAAATGCGTGCAACAATCCACTGTAGGTGAGCAAGAGAGGCAAGCAACAAGACCAAATTAAGTACCCAAAGTTTTTAAATAGTTAAACTTCTGTAGCTAATGCAAGAGTCATTTAATAAATGTATCATTGGCTCATTGCAGAGAAGCAATGCTTACATAGTCCTTGGCTCTTGTACTACTCAGACACATGAAGACTAGGAGAAAAATAAATAAAAGAGACTGCCTCTATGTTTCCGTTCGTTGTTTTACTTTTTAAAGATTTGCGATTTTGGAGCAAATCCAATGCTCACCCCTGCTGAAACTCTTATTAAGGCTGTTCCTAATGCTACTCCTTCTAACCCAATGTCTTGTTTTAAATTTTCAAAGACTTGCATGGAGTTTGACAGAATTATCTCAAGATTCTGGTGGGGACAATCTGATTCTCTTGGCGGCCCAGTGTACTAGACTCCCACTAGGTAAGGTCTAGGGAGGGTCAAGATGTATGCAGTCTTACTCCTATTTTGCAGAGAGGCTGTTTCCAATATTTGAACCCGTGACCTCTTGTTCACCAGGTAGCAACCTTACCGTTGCGTCAAGGCTCACCCTTGGTGGAAACAATATGATTAAGAAAGAAAAATTGGTTGAAAGACTTGGAATCTGCTTTCATGCAAAGGCAGATGTTGGAATGGGGTTCAAGGATTTTGAGAATTTCAATTTGGCTCATCTTGCAGAGGTTGATAGAGAATCATAATGAATGATGGGTTAGAGTTTTAAAAATGGGTTAATTTCCTAAAATATAATTTGTTGGATGACTTGCATTGCTTCCTGATCAAGTATTTTGGAAACCCGGGTTCGGATCTATTGACATTAGACCCAAACTCAGATTCAGATTCATAAGATAAAATTTCAAAATCCTCATTAAACATGAATATTTTGATAATCCATATTGGGGAAGGTTGCCTAGATGATGTGTGGTAGGATAGGTGGGTTCCTACCATTGTTGGGAATTGTCTTAACTCTTAATCCAGTTTCTTCTGATTCTAACGATATGCATCGCAAAGTTTCTGATCTTATTGTGACTGATTTTTGAGGCTGGAGCTATTGAATCAATTCCTCTTTCTTTAACTGTATAACTTGAGATAGATTGATTTTAGCAAAATCTAATGGAAGATACTCATTGAAGACAGATTATAGAGCTTCAATGAAAATACCCTCTGACAGGGATTTGGTATTTGAATGGGATGAAATACTTAATTTGGAGAGTTTTCTCTGATGTTTTATTTACTAAAGAGGATTTATGAGATCAAAATTAAAACCACCAAAAGAATTTAAAGTTGTATAATTAAATCTTGTTTCTCCATAATCTGACACGTAGAAAACTTACGTCCCATTTCAAAAAATTGCGTACCAATGACTGAATTACGATCTCAGCACAAAAAAAAAAAGATTTGATGTAAAAAGCCCAATTGGTTTGACTGAATTACAATCTCACCACAAAAAAATTGTTTTTTTTTCTTTTAATTTTTTTTGTTAAAAAAGAATGAGAAGAGAGAAAGACATGAAATAGATTGTTGTAGCTATCATTAGCTCTGTATCATTGCCCAAAAAAAAAACAACTTTGCCTACGCATGAATCACAATCACTTTGCCTACGCATGAATCACAATCACATGCAATGAAAAAAGTGAAAAGAGCATAATAACGACAAAAAAAGTGAAAAGAGCAAAAACCAAAATGAATAGCATTTAAAACAAAAATGGAAACAAAAAGAAAGGCAGACGGGGCAAAAGAAGCCTACTATTCTAACTGCACCCTATTAATCAAAATAATGGCTGAAACGGTGAACTATATGAAAAAAGAACATGATTACATGATTTAACTCATTATCTTTCACAAATTGCAGCATACATCGTTAGCTACTTTAAACAGATGGAATCCCTCCCACTTCATCCATTTGTTGTTTAAGCTTCGCATTTCTCCTTTACATGGTTCTTTCTTGATAAACAGGTCTCAATGTGTTGAGGTTGGTTCCTATGGGTTGTCAAAGATGATAGTGCAGGCCTGGCTGTGATCTGAACTATTGAGGTAAGATAGAATTTCGGGTGTGGGTGCCTATTCATCCGAAAAAAAAACAACACAAAAAAACCCACTTCACGTTCCCTAGTGTCGCGGAAACTCCTGGTGATAGATTCAGCTCCTTGCATGCTCGGGAATGAGTCTATGACACAACTCGGCGGGTGCACCGGCAAGTTCTGCATTGTTTTCAATTTCAATATTAGCAACGGAAGTATGTATATCATCGAATCAATGGAAGTTTATTAATTGTCAAGGAACATTACAACTTCAAAGCTAACATAAAACTATGAATAGTTTTATTATAATCCCTGATACATACAACTCACAGGCAAATGCGGATTGGGTTTATAGACTAAAAACAAGCTCATTATATCTGGTGCTGAAATTTAAATTTCATCGAGAAAGTAGGAAGTGACAAGGATCAAACTCTTTCGAGTTTTGACTACTTTTGGTCATGGAACTTCAATGTGATGTCAAATAATAGTTTAACTCAGATTTGAACTAGTGAATGAAGATCAAGAATAATTATAAAACCAAACATTTAGGTTACCTTCATCAGTGAAATCGAATAAACGAGGTAGTGGTCGGCCATTTGGTAACCTCGTATTTGGATCTCTAAGATCATCAAAGAAGGAGTGCGCACATGCTTCCAACTGGATAGAAGTGATAAGTCAGGTAACAATTTGAACATGAACTATTCCACTAGCTAAACCATGCCAAGGTGGATCCTTGCTTTCTTTGGATCCAAATGGGCATAGGTTCGAGATTGCTAGGATCCAAAGAGGCAAACACAACATGAACTATTCCGGTATTATTGCAATAGTGCCATCATGCTACAAGGTTCTTGCGTGTAGGAACCATACTTGAAAATATAAAAGTAAAGTGACTGAAGATATATAATCTGAATATAGAAGTGTTATTCCAAAAGCAAGTAAACTTTCTTACAGCAGTTAAACGTAAATTTGGCGAATATTGAAGTAGCCTTGACACAAGATCCACTGCTTCTTGAGGCATTCTCTTATGGAAAACCTGAAAATTAATAATTCATTAGATCTTTGACAGGGTGTAAATATTTGAAAAGCTTCAGTGGAAGAGGACAGAACAAGTAACCTTGTGCCATGGGTGAGCTTTGATCTGAGGAAACTTAAATTCTGTGTAATTTGGATTCATGCACTTTATTTCTTCTCTTGTTGGTGTTCCCAAGATCTATAGTTGGAAAAAGTTCAGATTGATGACCAAAGGCTGATACTATGAAACCTTCAAGAGGAAGTAAAGTAAAAAGGATCGTGAAGGAGGCCAAAGAACACAAGAAACTATACCTTAATGATTTCGACCAACTGATCAACCCCACTTTCTCCAGGAAACAGTGGCTGCATAAAATACAACATAGATAAGACATCAATCTAAAAATTGGCTTTTATTTTCTGACCTACCTAAGTAAGCACAAAAAATAGTCACTTCAATGCCAAGATACCTAATATCTAATGCAGAAAGGAAGAAATTGTCAACAACCCCAACAAAACAATGCCACTTAGACAATTGTTCCATATAATGCAACTTGCAAATCTTTAAAGTAAAAACTATAGCATATTGCAAAATAATAAATGCAAGGCTAATATGGTAGACAATACAATTGCATTGGAGCACTTGATGACTATATTAAACGTCAGAAGGCAGGAAGAACTCACCCAAAATACCGTAATACTATATCTAATAGAAAAAGTATCAGCCATGCAATGAACGTTTTTGTGGACAATAGACTTCTTAGAAGTGTTAACTTTTGGGAACTGGTACCAAGTTCCCTCCATCAACTTTAGAGTGATAAAGATGAAAAACAATAACATAAAATCGTGCTTGTCTCACCTGTCCTAGAAGGAGTTCAGCCAAAACACAACCAGCAGACCATATATCAATTGCAGTCGTGTATTCCGTTGCCCCAAATATAAGTTCTGGAGCTCTATAATATCGTGAGCATATGTATGATATATTGGGTTCACCAGGCACCTAAAAGTGCATTTATGTCATTAACTCGAGAACATATTATCATAAAAATCTCAAAATTCATAGCTGAAAGAAACGTACCAACATCTTTGCACTCCCAAAATCACAAATCTTTAGCTCATGAGTCTGGGAATTGACCTGGGAAACCCATCATAATGTTTTAATAAATTTAGATGTTACAGATTCACCATATTTAGTACCCAAACAAGAATTTAAAAACTCGAGTAAATAACTTTACATGCCAATTAATCAATGTAATCACAGTATGTGCCTCGAACATATTTTAAATATTTATTTATGACCATTGCATAAAACAAATTCTGGTGCAAAATAGATGGATTTTTCTTGGGGGAGAGGAAAATAATTAAACAGGATTCATGATTTGGGCTGTCCTATTAACAAATGCACAAAAATCTTACCAGTAAATTCTGGGGTTTGATATCCCGATGACAGACACCGACGACATTATGCAAATAATTTAAAGCACGGCATATCTGCAAGAAAGAAATG
Source organism: Chamaecrista fasciculata (assembly GCA_003254925.1). NCBI lineage: Eukaryota > Viridiplantae > Streptophyta > Magnoliopsida > Fabales > Fabaceae > Chamaecrista > Chamaecrista fasciculata. The sequence continues at coordinate 151,085 of QANZ01013303.1, forward strand.
ACAGGACCATTCAATATAAGCACAAAAACAATTATATGAATTCTAAATCATCAAGGACGATTATTGCCCTACAACCCCACTCCCAAAAACAAAAACAAAAAAAAGGCTGAGCAATTCTAGTTACTATACTCACCTGGTAAGTGTAAAGTTGCACATAAATGATAGGCATGTGTTGGTGCATTCTAACATAGTTCTTTGAAACTCTGTAAACAGTTTCAGGCACATACTCCAAAACTAGGTTCAGGTACAACTCATCCTTATCGGTCGTCGAAAAGAAACAATGCTTTAATTGGCAAACGTTAATGTGGTCAAGCATGCGTATAATCTGGAGTTCCCTATTCTTATATCTCTTGTCCTGCAACACCTTCTTTATGGCAACTGGTTCACCAGTTTCAACGCACTTAGCCTACAGTTGTACAGAGTATGCAAATAAGAAGATCAGCATCTTGACAATGACATCCACAGCAGGATGAGGAAAAAGATCAATATGTACAACAAAGAACATGAGAAAGAAAAAAGAAAAAACATATATACCTGAAAAACAACACCAAAGGAACCAGTACCAACCACACGTTCTGCCATGTATGAGATTGTCTAAAAGCCAGCAAAAGGAAATTTATTAGAAGCGCTTTTTTTCTTCATTGCAGCTAACTATATATTATTTATAATTTCTAATGCAACTGGGCTGACAGTGCAAGCAAAATGTTGTAAAGAATTACTCCCGTTTCTCAAATACTAAGCATAAAATTCTGGTTGCAATTAAAATAAATCGAATAACTGAAAGAACTAAAAATGTATAAATTGGTCTGATTTATCAACCGAGAAGAATTAATCCAAAACGCAACTGAGACAAATGTTCAAACAACAAAAAAGTATCAAATGAGATCTCCCCCTCTCCCAGTAAATGGAACCTAAGTGTAAGAAAATTTGATCCTCAGAATCAAGACAGAGAAATAAAACTGCAAGAGTAGGAGAAACACATTAGAAGTTAAGGAACTCATTGAGATTCAACAGTAATGACTAATAAGGAAATCACCTGCTTTGGTTGACCATCTCGACCACCAACAACAGTAGTAATTATCTGACCAGCTTCTGTTCCATTACCACTCACAATAGTGGGTTCCATATCCTGCATAGAAAAAAATTGTAATCAACCTATTAAAACTAAATTTCAATATTTTGATAACATTTAATTTCTTTCCAGAGGATTTTAAGGTTCCTGAATCTTTGCAGCAAGCATAACTAGCTCCAGGATATCTCACATTGCTATAAGCATTAAGATTTAGAAATGCTTTCACATTTACATAAGAGGGAAAGTGATGATTGACATTAAAAGTAGTGAAAAACTGAATAGCAATTAATACCTTCTCATTGTAATTGTGGCCTCTTTCATCTTTAATTTTCATTTGGTGCAACTCTTTTGGAAGCTGATTATAACCTGATTTATCTTCTTTAGCTACTACCGATACATTATTGGATGTGGCTATGGTAGCTTCTTCTGAATTATTTACATTCTGATCTCGATCTGTACCGCTTCTCCCAGTGCGATTTGTTTCCTCATGTATTTTAGCATCAGTTTCTTGATCAACCTTAACCTTCTTTGTGTTAGAATCCCCTCCCTGAAATGATACAATGGAAATTGGCTATAACAATTTGATACAGTATATAAAATAATAATCATAAAAATGAGAAAAAAAAAAAAAAAAAAAAAANCATATTCATGATTATTGATTTGCAACCACAACAATCGAAGCCCTAAATCCCCAAATTTCGAAAGCTCAACAACAACAGCAACAACGAAGAGAAAAACATAAAAAAAAAAACAATTGAATTTCAGAAGAAGAAGAAGAAGAAGAGAGAGAAATCAAATTTTCTCTCCCCTCTCCCCAGTTTTGCTGCAAACAAAAGGGAAGAAACAAAGAGAGAAAACAAAAGAAAACTAAATAGAAAATGGAGCCAAACAACACGAACTTATTTATGAGCCTTTTTTTCCTCTAAGACACGCCTTCCATCCACGTGGCATTTTCTTTTTTTGTTAATTAATTTATAAAATTAAAAATTTCAAATTTCCATGGTCAAACGTCCATCAAAATTTGAAGCTCTTTTTTTGTTAGTTGATTAAAATTTCAAATTTCCATGGTCAAACGTCCATCAAAATCCAATCATTCCAGCTTCAAATTTTGTACCACAGTCAAACGCAAGATTGTGACCGTTCATTGGTCATCACGAGGCGTAAATGGTCAAGATCATCAGGTTACGAGGAAGACCCAAGTCTTGTTTGTTTCCTTGGGATTAAACTTTAAATGGTATAGGCAAAAGTATTTTTTAGTCCTTAAATTTTACATTAAGTATCATTTTTGTTTTTAATTATTTTTCAATCAGTTTTGTTTTTAATATTTCACATTTGGTTAATTTTGTCATTTAATTAATTTCTTTAAAAAAATTAATGACAAATTTTATTTTATTTTTCAATTAAGTTAAAATTTAAGTTTATTTTTTTATTAATTTTTAGGTAAATTACACTTTGATATCTTGTGATTTAATCAAATTTTACTTTGGTACCCTGTCTGTTCTCAGTTAACACTTTAGAACCCTGAACTTTAATTCCGTTAGAAAAATAACGGAACTTGCAATTTTGAGACTATTTTTGTAATTTTAACCAACTTTAAGACATAAAAGGCAATTTTGATGCAGGAAAAAGAGGTTAAAATTACTAAAACACTCATAAATATTTAAATCTCTTCAAAACAATTCTTAAAAACACAATATTTAAATTTCTCTAAATCCTCTAATTCCACAACATTCATCATGTCTAGTGTGAGATCCTACAATTTTAGAGTGTAGTTTTGGAGAAATTAGAGTAGTATTAAGGGTCCTTAGTGTTTTAAATAAACTTTGAAGCTAGTTTTAGGCTAGTATTAGGAGTTTTTAATTTATAATTTTTAGAAATTAGCAAACTTGATAATTTGATATTTCAATTGTTATAATTCAGATCTACATATTTTGTGGTAAAAACTTGAGAGTAAACTGAGTTAAAATTTTCGATATGACTTCTTATTCTGATACCGTAATACAACACTTTCGAGTAGGAAATAATAATTGATAAAGATAAAGTTTTCAAAAATAAATTGCACATCTAGAACCTACTCATCGCAATGAATCCAACGAAATAAATTTGGTCAAGAAATTATATTTCTAGAATTTTGTGTTTTTAAAAACTATTTTGATGATATTTAAATATTTTTTGGTGTTTTAAAATTTCAGCCTTTTTCTTGCATTAAAAATGCCTTTTATCCCCTTATAGTTAAAATTATGAAATAACTCCAAAAATGCCAAGTTCTGTTAGTTTTCTAACAGAATTAAAGTTCAGTGTACCAAAGCATCAACGAAGAATACCACGGGATATTAGAATGTCACTTTTTAAACTACATGATACCAAAGTGGAATATGGCCAAACCACAGGCTACCAAAGTGTAATTTACCCTTAATTTTATATTACATATCATTAGCTACGTAAAATACATTAGCTAAAGTAAGATATAATCTGTTTACTTATTGACAAATAAAATATATGCTTAAAGTATATATCAATTTTATTTGTCTTAAAAAATTAGACAAAAAAATATTTGAGGTAAAATAAATTAAAATGAACTCCAAGCTAATAATTTTCTTCTAAAAATATAATACCTTCTAATTATTTTTAAAAATATTTTATTCGAGTTAAAAATATAAATTTAACTTATTTTGATTTTAAAAAGTCACTTTATAAATTGGTCAAGTATATTTCATTACTTATTATACTATACAAATAATAAATACAATGACATTTCGAAATTCTTTTTCTGTTTAACTAAAAAATTAAAAAAACATATACATAATAAAAGCATTACTTAAAAAATTGACATGACTGAACTAAAACTACTATAACATAAATGGTCATAAAAGCAAATCATAAAAGGAATTACTTGAATGCAACTTTACCTCTAAAAAGTAGCTTAATAACTTTGCACATAAATATTAAAACTGATACAATTTTCATATAGCTATTGTCCATAAAGCAAAATCATATATTTTTTTGAATACCTACAGCAAACTCAAGTTTTTCTCCATTTATATATTTATTAAAAAAATTCTTAATTTGAATTTACTTTAAAAGTTTTTCTATCTTTATATTTTCTTTATCAAAAGTAAAAAAATGGACTTATAAACTCATACACGAACCTTAATAGATCTTGATACAATATACAATATATATAAAATTTAGAGAGTCACGACTAGGATGGCAACAGGTGGGTATCCGCTCATTTTATTACTATCCGTATTCGTATTCGTTCATTCTTTTCAATATCTGTATCATATCCATATCCGATATCCGATGAGTACTCTAAATATTCGGAATACCCTAAAATAATAGATATAGGATAGGATATCCTGATTCAAAAATCGGATATATCCGTATCTGATACCCAATATCTGTTAATTAAAACATATTAATCAAAAATATAATAAAAAATGTATAAAATATAATAAAATATTTATATTATAGAGTATCGGATATCGAGTACCCTAACTATCCATTCATTTCGGACGGATACCGGATAGTTGACTTTTTACTTTTCAATACCCGTACCCTATCTGATATCCGATATCCGACGAATATCAGATATTTTTTACGGGTGAATACTATCCTAAATATCCATCCAAATTGTTATCGATAGTCATGACTTGTAATGTGAGCCAATGGGTGGAAGTGAGTTCTCTCACGAAAATGTGACTTTATACAAATCTATCCAAACAACGAAATAGGAAATCAATCAAATTAAAAAATAAACATCATTATTATGTGTTGTTTGACGGGTATGATCTAAGAAAAACTGAGCAAAAATAAATAAATAAAGAGTGTACAAAGTTTTAAATCAATATCTATCACACCATTTGATTGTAGACAATTATACTAATATTCAGGCAAAAAAAAAAAAAGACAATTATACTAAAATGGAAACAATCTCTAAAAAGCACAAATCAATTCCATTAATCAAATCAATTCCCTATAAAAGATAAAATCCATTTATTTAGAAAATTTTTCGCTTTTGGAATGTTAATGAATTTGAACTTTGGCAATTTATTTCACAAATATATTGACATACAATGTCACCTAAAGTAGAAATCAGACATTAATGATAGTTGTAAACATAATTATTAGGGTAAATTACACTTTGGTACCCTGTAGTTTGACCCTATTTCACTTTATTACCCTGTAGTTTGAAACTTGACACTTTGGTACCCTGTGGTATTCTCCATTAACACTTTGGTACCCTTTGGGGTTATTTTGTAATTTTAACCACAACAAATTTTACTAAAATTACATATTGACCCCAAATTTTTTTAAAAGTTTTCATTTTAGTACCTAAATAATATGTATCCAGGGACCTATTTGTAATTTTTGTAAATTTTTTGGGGTCAATATGTAATTTTTGAAAAATTTGTTATGGTTAAAATTACAAAATAACCCCAAAGGGTACCAAATCGTTAATGGAGAATACCACAGGGTACCAAAGTGTCAAGTTTCAAACCACATGGTACCAAAGTGAAATAGGATCAAACCACAGGGTACCAAAGTGTAATTTACCCTAATTATTAATTGCTTATTTTTCTTGATCAGAAAAATAAATTATACACAAACTCAGTAATTAATGATTATGTCTCAAATATGTATACTCATCAATGCAAATTGACCAATATGAAATAATTGATACTTATTATATTAAAATCATTATAGGTGATTAGTAGTCACCTTTCATTACTTAATTGATATTGAAAAAATAATCAATAATTCAAATATTGATCACAATGTAATTAATCAAATTACTATTAATTAAGAAATGAAAGGTCTTAACTAAATTGCTAAAATTACTATTAGATGGTGATTTCAGAATAAAAAGTTATTAATCAGATTCTTTTAAGGCTAATATGATAAAAAATATTTTTTTGCGTATTGTAGGACTTAATTAAAGGCTAATATGATTAATAACCCAAGAATATACATACTGATGAAGATTGTGCCCTAGGGCCAATCATTTTATATGTATGGACATATTGTTTGACTGATTTATGAATGATAAATTATGTCGTTATCATATTATTAGCATGTTTACTGTGATAACAATCCTTGATTAATTATGTGATAATTATTCTAAACTGTCCCTGGTCGATTATTCACGTGGGAACGTGAATGAACTAAGACCAGCATGACTTCGATGTATGGAGATACACGAATGTGATGCTTCTAGAGAGTCATAGTGCAATTATATAAAGGGTTACAAGTTGTTGGACCGACCCGGAGAGTCCTGCATGGGTTTAGTCATGAGCTAGCATCTCCTGTACACCTGTCACGATGCCCTTAGACCTGAGGTCTTCATTATTCCGGCGTTGTAGATGCTGAACTTTGGTCTAGTCCAACGTTGCTCGTAACAGGGTAGCCATACAGGCTAGGTACGAGTTTAGTTGTTTGTCGTGCTGAGGAATGTGGTTGACCAAAAAGGAATTTTGTCCCTCATTAAGTTGAGAGATATTTGACTAGGCCCCTCGGTGAGTTTTTCCAAGGAATGTGTGGCCACACAGGGTAATGGGACTAACTCAAGGAATCGAGAAAGTTATGGTTTGGATTGCAAGGATGACTTTCCCATGCCTTATCCATGACCAAAATATCGTGTGACAATAGGGATTATGACAAGGTGGTACTAAGGTTAAGTCGTTAATGTTAAAACGATAACTCACGTGTTTTGGGTAGTCGTGATGGCTTGCTAGAGTCCGCTCTCGACTTGTAAGTCATGGAGATGGCTTGCTGCCAATTTCACGTGAGGCCTGCTGGGTCACACATGAGCAGGATCAAGATACTGTAATGGGACACGAATTAGGGTTAATTCGTGAGTCACTTTAGTGACACAACTTAAGACATAGTTGAATGTCTTAAGACATGAAGTCTTGTCTTAAATAAAATCTACGTTTGTGATATTTAAATTTGTTAGACAAGTTTAAATATATTAATTGTTAAATAGTTAATTTGATTAATATATTTACAATTGAATTCTTGTTTAAAATATTGGGGAATAATGAATTGACTAAGTCTTTTAAGCATTAGGGGATTATTGATTTATTAAATTCTCTAATATTGAAAGATAACAAGAGGAGGGTGGCGCCTCACTCTTGAATTAATTAATGAAATATGATTTTGTTAATTTGAATTTAAGATTTAAATTTGAATTCAAGATTTGAATTTGAATTAAGATATTAGGGTAATATTTTAATTCAATTGGTTAAGGATATTAATAAGATTATAACTTCCTAAGAGTTAGGTTTGTTATCTTATTTATTAAATTCCTATAAAAACACTAAGGGGTGGCGCATTCTTCAAGATTCAAATTCAAGATTTGATCTTGCATTTTGAATTTCAAGAATGCATTTTGAATTTTAAGTTAAGATATTAATGTAATATTTTAATTAAGAATTCAAATCCTCTTGACTCATTCCGACCAATGAGAAGTGTGCATTATGGATTTCAAGATATGATCTTGAAATTTAAATTAAGATTGCCTTTTAATTTTGAATTATAATATTAATGTAATCTTATAATCAAGATTTGGTGATTCCCTAATTTGAGGAATGAAGACTCTATAAATAGACACAAAAGTCGCATAACTCAACCAGAGAACTAAAGGGAAAAGTCGCCTATCCCAAGAGAAAGAGGGAGAGTTCAACTAACCCTAAAACTTAGGGATAAAAGAGGCGATTTGTGTGTGAGGAAGAGGGATAAAAGAGGCGATTTGTGTGTGAGGAAGAGAGAGAGGCACTAACCCTAAAGTCAGTGGCCAAGAAATTGGTTCTTGGTGCGTCACTTTGAATTCTTGCATATTTCAAGAAGTGTTCTTGAAATTCCAAGATTGTAGATTTGGTTCCATAATCTCTTCGAGAAGTGGTTGGAGGCTAGCACTTGAGTATCTGTCAAACTGTTCGTGTGGATCACCGGCAGAGGAAGGACACGAGTCTGTGAACTTCTTGGAATCGCGTTTTTCAAAAGCAACCGTCTGATTTAGGTAAACGTTCCTTTCCTCTGGTATAAAGCACAAGTAGTGGATCTTATGGAGAAGATTATAAGTTTTGTAAAAATTTTAATTTTACCTTTCCGCTGCGTTTTGCTCCATGATCTCCAACACATACAATAAAAAATTATGCAATTAACCAATAACTGTTATAAAATATAAGAAATAAAGATATTCAAAATAGAGAGAAAAGTAGGAGGAGAGAGTGGTTCTTATCATTCAACTGATATCATCCACTTTACATCAACACCTAAAGCCTCTATTTATAGGCTAAAGGATCTATAAGGGAGATGTACCAACTTAATGTACATAATGAAGGGATAAGGTCATATTCATGTACATAGAGAAAGTAAAGGAAAACTCAAACTTCTATGCATAGAGAATACCAAAAGATAAATGTGGATATTCATACACATAATTATTTATAACACTCCCCCTTGAATATCCACAATTTATTGATACGCATTACATGCTGCCTCATTAAAAACCTTGCTAGGAAAACCCAGTGGGACAAAACCATGGCGAAGGGAAAAAGAGTACAGCGCGTATCTCCCCCTCATCATAACATCACTAAGGATCTTTTAATTTTCGCATTCAAATCTGATGAACCAATATCTCAAATGTTGCAATTGGCAATGCCTCCATAAATAAATTTGCTAAATTATCACTTGAGCGAACTTGTTGAACTTCTATGTCACCTTGCTTTTGATATCACAAGTAAATCTGCTAAATTCTCTTTTAGTTGAACTATACATGTCATATTATCTTCATACAATAAGGTTGACAGAGTTCCCTGCAAAAACAAATTACACATCTTCTGGATGTGTTGAATTAGTAGTCTCAACTAAACACATTTTTTATTTGCCTTATGCATTGTCTCTGAAGGTCAGATAATCAGCTAGCATCTACATCATCAAGTAATGATGAACTAAATCTATTTAAATAAAATAAACCTTTATCTTTAAAATATTTTTTCATTCCTTGTCAATGTCATTGATTAAGGAAGAACTATATCTCGCTAGCAAGTATACAGAAAACATTAATCCTCTTATAATATTAAGATATGCTACTACAAGACCAAAGAATTTCATCTTCATTTGAGGTTAATAGGATACTTTATCACTTCAAATGATTTATCTAACCATCATGGTTACACCATGTCCATGCACCTTATCCATTTGAAAGTATCTCAATACACTTTTTACATAATATGAGTAATAACCTCACTATTATAATATACTTACTTAATCAGTAAGATGAGATAAAATTTTATCTTTGTAAAATCTTTCTTGCAAAACTATCAATATTGTACTATGTTTTGAACTCTTCAAGAGTTCCAACAATAACAAATATACACAGTTTGATATCTTTCAAATAATATTTCTTGAGATAACTGTACCACATATGTCCAGTTTTTTTTCAAACCCATGTAGGATTTTATTCATCTTTATTGAACAAGACATCTGACATGCTTCCTATAATCCTCCAGGGATTTGCATATAAACTTCATTGTCCAATAAGCCATATGAATGGACTATAATCATAGTCATTATATGTATATCAAGTTTGTTCATACAATGCCAGACTACTAAAATATTTGAAGGGGGTCGCATCCATCTTCGGGATTGCATTCATCTTCAGAGAATATGTCTTTACATATTCAATGTGAGACCTTTGAGTTTATATCTTACACTTTAGCCTTTCATTTTCATTACGATTTTACTCATAAACTCATTTGTACCCCACTAACTTCACACCTTCAAATATTTGGACATCAAAAGCCTTTTATAAACAGTCAGATCATATATTCAAAAATAATTGCATCCACCACGGGAGAATTAAACTCCTTAAAATAAATTTCTAGTCTTTGTATCTCAAAAAGTTCAATTCTCTTATTTCTTTTCACACAAAGACTTATTTATATTTAACTGGTTGTACACCATCATGCTGACTATACACCATCATGCTGACTGTACACCATCATGTCTCTGGACTTCAAGTCCAAAAATTTCCACATTTCTCGAGTGAGTTTTACTCATCTTGGATCCTTTCTTGTCAATTTGGCCAATATTCACGTCGACATCCTTCGACGAATTATTATTCATGATCCTCAATGTTTTATAATTTGTAATTTGTAGCGCTACATTATATTTAAATACTTTGTCGACAATATTTTCATATCGGTTCCATACTTTGGCAGTAATAAACATATTGAGATCTCATTATTTTCTGCACTTTCAGGTACCTGAATCTCTTCTGGAGATTTTTCATTCATTATGCCTTCATATATTTCCTCGATTCAACCATCTTTTTCAGATGCTCCTTTTATTTTTGAGGATTCTTATCTATGGAACCGATTAGTCCGTTCAGGGACTTCAATATATATTGGAGCATTTTCAGCTGGAAAATCTATCTTTACCATTTATATGGGTCAGTGAATGCATTGTGCAATTTATTTACAATATTCTTCAAATAAATTATTCTTTGAACTTCAAGTTCACATGAGGATCAAATGAATATAATAATCATGCATTCCTTGTAATTCATTTTTCCATTCCAGCTATTTTCTTTCTCCCCCTAATGCTGAAAAATTAATTTCATTGACAAATCATGTCATGAACTATCTCCCTTCAGAAGTTTAAGATATTTAATAAGAGAGTGGGATCCATACCCAACTGATATTCTCAATTTTCGTTGGCGCCCATTTTGATTCACATGGTGGAGCAATATAAATCCAGCACCAAAAGAATTCTTAAATGAGAAATATTCGGCTCCTGACCCAAAGCCAATAGCATAGGGGAGAGTTTACGATACGTTATTAATTTAATGCGTACAAGTGCTGCATCATATAAATTGATATGTTCTCATCAGNTATTCTCAATTTTCATTGGGGCCCATTCAGATGCACATGGTGGAGCAATATAAATCCAGCACCCAAAGAATTCGTAAATGAAAAATATTCAGCTTCTGACCCAAAGCAAATAGCATAGGGGAGAATTTACGATACGTTATTAATTTAATGCGTACAAGTGTTGCATCATATAAATTGATATGTTCTCATCAGGCATTTAATTTTCAACAAGACCATTTACCGTGTGGACATAAACAACATGATGTACCACATGTATCCCAACTAGCATATAATAGCTCTTTAAAACTTGGGATATAAATTCACCAGCATCATCAATTTTTCTTGATGGAATAATCCAAAAATTTGAGCTCAATCTTTTTACTTGAACAAAGTGGATCGACATGTCCACAAGGTGGCACTTCAGATCCACAATTTTTCTATGAACGCGTTCAGGAATTCCAAGGGATCCAATCCCAACTTTTGCTGGTAATGGTCTTAAAACCAATTTTCATTGAGAACATGCAACACAAGAATTCATTATATACAAGAAACCTTTGGTTCTTTAATAGACATTAATTTGAGTTCGCATTATTCGTGAACCGGGATGGTCTAAACGGTCATACAAATTATAAACGTATCCTTTAAATTAATGAACTTCTGGTTCATTTCTCCTTTAAATTAATGAACCTCAGCTTCATTACAACATATGTCAAAGAACTGCTGGTCCATTACAACATATGTTTTAATTGTACTAATACAAATATAGTACAAGATGGAGGGCTCTTCTGGAGCATATGATCACATGTCCGATATTATATTTACTTTTTCCTCCATAACATTTTTCTTTCCTTCGGGAAAGCTTGATATAATTCAACAGGATATTTGATCGTATGATATATATGATGTATACATGGTTTATATTCAAACAAGAAATCATATAAAGATAGATGAAAAAGGCTGAAAGAAATAAAGTAATACATTATTAACATATAAATTGTTAACCAAATTAAAAATGATAATAGAATAATAATATACAATCAAAGAAATAAATGAGATAAATAAATTAAATAAAATGGATTAGTTCTTCGGGAACTATCTCATATTTAGTTCTTCAGGAACTATCTAATATTCACTTCTTCAGGAACCATATCATATTTAGTTCTTCAGGAACTATCTCATATTCATTGAGATACTAAGATGTAAGAACTCGTTCATATCATATACTCAAATTTTCCTTGAGTTTATTGATGTCATACTTTAATAGTATCCAAATTCCAAACCACTACAGGGTTACATCAAGAAATATAATCTTGTTAATATGAGAAACTCACTCTTCTAGAGTATATATTATTACTCTTCCAAAGTATCTTTGTGAGATTTTCCAATTCTCTTTTTCCAGAGAAAATTAATTATTATCAAAATAAATGTACTTGTGAACTTCAGGTTCACTTGTCAAAATAAATCAATGACAATCTTATTGAATAATTGACATATTCTCACTGCCGTCTCTACTGGAGACTCAATATCAATATTTTTGACATATCAAACACCTCACAAGATTAATTGTGATCACATATCACATCTAAAAATACATCAATCAATCCACATATAAAATAAACATTTATTTTTATATAGGCCTTCAGGTCTATCAAATATTTAGATTGATGGTAGTCTTCAGGACTATTGACAAATATATTTGTTTAACAACACCGTAATTGCTATCAGCAATTGGTCAAAATATATTTCTATTCACCTTCAAGGTTCGCCTTCAAGGTTATTAATTTCTATTTGACTATTAGCCTTCATGGCTGATATAACACAGCTTCAATAGCCAAATTATTGTCTTCAAGGCATTATAGGATCATTTCAATAGTCAAACTATTAGCTTTTAAGCCTGATATAAGACAGCTTCAATAGCCAAAGTTTAAGCCTTCGGGGCTGATATTATACAGCTTCAATAGCCAAAGTTTATTAGCCGTCAAGGGTGATATTAAACAGCTTCAATAGCCAAAATACCAAACTATAGCCCTTGATAAATAATCAACATGTGCAATAACCTTTCATTGCACTAATCTTTGGCAAGAATACAATAATTGATTCAATAAAGTTGAATCAAAACATAATATGACTTCAAGTCATTTACTTAATCATATGAAACTGTAATTACATGTGACTTGGTCACTTTTATTTAATCATATGAAAACTCAATCATATGAAGTTTCAAGCTATACGAAACATTTTCAAATCTTAAGAAGACAACCACAATAATAAACTTATAAAATATATTATGATAATGATAAACAATCAAGCATAAAAGTTTCTTACCTTTAGTAAGTTAACAAGAAAACTTGAAAGATAATTAACTTACCTCTTTAATTATCCAAAATTGAAATCAGAAGAGATTTGTACTTAGTTACCAAAAACTCACCGGTAAAGGCTCATGTTCAGTTACCTAGAACTCAAATGGATAGAGACCCATGAACAGATGCCAAAAGCTTGAATGAGTAGACACGTGCACATATGCCAAAAGCTCAAATCGGTAGAGACTCGTGCTGATAACGTGTTATAAAATATAAGAAATAAAGATATTCAAAATAGAGAGAAAAGTATGAGGAGAGAGTGGTTCTTATCATTCAACTGATATCATCCACTTTACATCAACACCTAAAGCCTCTATTTATAGGCTAAAGGATCTATAAGGGAGATGTACCAACTTAATGTACATAATGAAGGGATAAGGTCATATTCATGTACATAGAGAAAGTAAAGGAAAACTCAAACTTCTATGCATAGAGAATACCAAAAGATAAATGTGGATATTCATACACATAATTATTTATAACAATAACTATAATATTAATAATAATAACGATTTTATCTAAAGTAGAAATCATGATTAAAGACACATCTATTTCATTTTTTTTAACTTAATGCAAGAAAATCGATAAATCAACTCAATAATTAATATGTTTATATTTTTACGGGTCCGTACACTAAAAAATTAAAGTCAACACATTGTATGTCAATACAAAATAGCAAGTCAAAGTTTGGATGTGACATTAATGTCTCTATTTCCTATTTTATAAAAATTTCCTTTTTAAAAGTTGTAATTGAATTTCAACTTTTATTGCCAAACCTAAACCTATGAAGTATGGACACTTCATTTTGTAGATGTGTCGCCCTGTCAGACACGTGTTCGTGTCCGACACCCACACGATACATATTTATAAATTTCAAAATATAAAATCAATTTTTTGTGACTTTAACGTGGCAAACAATAAAAAATAACACATAAGACATATATTATTAATATAGATTATAATTTTAAATTTTTCATCAAAATTTATGGATTTTTAATTATTTATATATATAAATATATGTCGTGTCGTGTCATGTAAGTTTAAAAATTTGACGTGTCGGTGTGTCCGGGTCGTGTCTCGTGTCAGTGTCCATGCTTCATAGACCTTAACAATACGCAAAAAATTGATACCTATTATATTAATATCGTTGTAGGTGATAATCTTTCTTTACTTCATTGACACTCACTGATTGATTAGTCGATAAATCAATTATTGATATTATTTTGTCAAATATAAAATAAAAATCCCTATAAAAGACACAATCCATTTATTTAGAAAATTTTTCGGTTTTGGAATGTTAATAAATTCAAACTTTAATTCCACACGCTTCAACTGATTTATTAGGTTGTAGAGGCTTATAATATTAATATCATTATATATATGATTAGTAACGATAGGTTTTTTCTTAATTAGTGTTGCTTGATTACTCAATACGTAATCAAAAAGTTAAATATTTCTCATAATGCAAGCAATCAATTTAATATTTATTAACCAATAGCTATAATCTGACTATTAATTTCTCAAACATCAAATAGAAATAATTATGATTGTGAACACCTCATTTGGTCTGGGTCTTTTTTGTAAATATAAAAAAAATAATGGGTCTTTTTTTAATAAGTTTAATTTTGACTTCTTTTCTTTTGGGGGTTTCTTTGTAAATATTTTGTTTTTATAACCCATATAAAAAAAAAAAGGAGAAAGAGGAGAAAGAAAAGATGTAAGGAGTGCAAGCCAAGAAACAAACCATGTCCCCCCTATTCTCACTCCAAATAGCTTACCACTAGGCTATGAGTATGAGGAGAACTTTGTGCAAATGTTATAAAAAATATTAAATTAAATGTTGCGTTTTGATTGACTTCCCACCATCTTCATCTTCCTCATCTCTTTCCCACACTGCGCAGCCTTCAACACTTTAGATTTAGGGTTTTTGCACCAAAAAGGAAGAAACATGATTTAATGTGAGGAAAAGGCCAAAATTGATGCAATTGATTGCATTGATTTTGATTTTGTGAGAAAAAAAAGAAAAAAAAAATGATTTAACATGATTTAAGCAAGATTTTAAAAAGGAAAAAACATGATTTAAGCAAGATTTCAAAAAGGAAAATGTTGGAAATTTTATATGGATTAGCATTAGTTCATTATAAGATTGATATTTGTGTTTATTGATTAAGTAATTAATTTATCGTAACTCTGAATAAGAATGAATTTCGTGTCTTCAACTGTGATAATCAGCAATGGGTTTGATTATCTACAGTCCTCATCCTATCGGTAAAAGACGCGCAAGTCACAGCCCGGAAGTATTAGTAATTATCCCATTAAATTACTAATTGTAGAGTTATTTTGGAGACAAAGTATTTAGATAATATATATGTTGATAAATAATTAATAAGCCCAAAATATATATATTTAGTATATTATTTTATAACAATGAGGGTATTTTGGGTAGAGGCTTATTAATTATTTATGCATCACTCTCATAGTCTCATTACTCAAGTCTCTCATTTTCTCTCTATGGAGAATCTCTCAACTCTCTCTTTGCAAGCTTCCGGGAAATGTGATTTGTAAAATCTTTACCATGTCAATTTTCTTTCGGCTATTTCAGGTTAGTGATTTCATCTCCCACGCTTTTTGATTTAATTTTTCCATTAGAAAAAAAATGGGCTTTAATGCA
Organism: Chamaecrista fasciculata; assembly: GCA_003254925.1. Lineage (NCBI taxonomy): Eukaryota > Viridiplantae > Streptophyta > Magnoliopsida > Fabales > Fabaceae > Chamaecrista > Chamaecrista fasciculata. Next base: position 167,066 of record QANZ01013303.1, read on the forward strand.
AATAGGCCGAAATTGTGGGATGATTTCATTCTTGTGTCTCTTCCTTATTTGTGAGCAAAACCTTCTGCTATAAATTATCTTGAAAAAGTGAAAAATGGCACGCAAAAATTTCTAGAGAGAAGAGGCAAATTTGTGAGGGAGAAGTGTGAGAGCTATTTAACAAAATATTCAACAAGGTGAGGGATTCAAAAGCTTTTGGTTCTATTTTCAATTTGCATATTTTTCTTGTTTGTTGCTTAATCTTGTCAAAATTATAGATGATTTTATGAGAACAATGAGTGATTCATTCCCCAAATGAGTTTTCCATTTCTTCATAATCAATCTTTTGGTGGATTCTAGTCCTTTGGGTGAAATCATGCTTAAACTCCATCAATTCTTTTCAAAAATGCATTTTGATCCCTATCATGATAGAGAGAGGACCTAGACACAAGTGGATAAAGTTTTGGAGAAGCAAAGAGTAATTCCCACATTTTGATTCTCCTAATTCCCTCTCCATGTTCTCCTTTCTTTTTCTTTTCCTCTTTCTTTTTTTTTTCATAAAAGAAGTAAAATACAACAAAAATACTTTTTTTCTTTCGATTTATTTTTTTAATCTCTTTTTGTTTCTTTCTCTAAAAATCTAAAAAAAAAAATTTCAAAAATGAGAAAAATGGAATAGATTTTAAATTTCTTCATGATTGAAATCAAAATAACAATTTTTCTAAAATCGATTTTCATCATGAGTATTTTTAAAAATAGATTTCAATTTTTCTTCCAAAAAGGATACGTAGGCCTTAGGCGTCGGCTAAGTCAAGTCCAATCTTTGTAAATATTAGTTTTTGTTTCTTTTATATTATTTTATCTTTATCTTGTTTTTGTGTGTGATCTTGAATTTGAAAGTTAGGGTAGATATATAATCTTGATTTTGAAGTTGGTTAATTTCATTGTAATAATTGTATTATAATTTGATACTTTCAATTAAACTATTTGTTAGATTAATCCACTTGTTGGGATAAATTTCATCTTACTTTTCAATTTGAGTTAAAATTTGAGTTTTTTTTAATAATTTTAAATTACGTATCATTAATCATATAAAATTTGTCATTAATATTTAGCTAAAGTAAGAATAAATAATAAAATTGACCAAAATGTATTAGGGACAAAATTGACAAAAAAAAATAAAGACGAAATTGAAGCTAGTGTAAAGTTTAGGATTTAAAAGATGCTTCTGCCTCATCATTATAATCAATTAATCAATTTGTTTTCTCAAATATTCATCCAATCAAATGTCTTTCTCACAATTTAATTGTCATATACAGGAAAATAATACATAAGAGTCTAATATGAGAACCTCCGTTCAAATTTAATTTAAAAGGATTAACATAATTTAAAATTCAATATATATTTATAGATATATTAAAATAAAATTACAACATAGATATTTTGTTAAAAAAAATTAGAATATAGGTATTGAATGGTGCTGATTGAAAAATGATTACAGGTCCTATAAAAAATGTAACATCCAAAAACACATATATATATATATATACATAAATATGTAATAATAATAATAATCAAGTAAATAAAATAACACTAGTGTGAAGGATATTGAAAACCGTGATCTAGAAAGATATATATAATATAGAAGATATAATATATATAAAATATATATAGGCATGTGTGTGGAAAGATAAATTTATTTTGTAAAAAAAAAAAAAGTAAGTAAAGGGATGTGAGTCCTGGTGCCAGATGAAGTATAAAGGCATGAGTTTTATATATTAATGTGGATTGTAGTTAGCTAATTTTCTCAAAGTGGGCCCAAGCTAGTTACTTACAGATAAGATATTAAGTGAAACTCCTCTACTTGTTGGGTAAGAAATGTAAAGCAAGGCATGGGTTGGTCCACGTGTCCTTTGGGATAGGTCATTTTCTCTATAAAAAGGCAGTAACAGAAGTGGTAAGGAGGAGTGAAAAGATAAAGAAAGAGACGCTGCAGAGTGGAAGACAGTAGAAAAAAAATATAGAGTTCTGAGTCAGATTCCAAAAGAAGTAAGACGGAATCCTCTTCACTATTTTTTTTCAAGAAAGGGGGAGTCTTTATTTAAAGCTTTTATCTGTATCAACCTAGTATAGTTTCTTCTCTCTTTATTATTTGGTTTGGTTCAGTCAGATAGCTTTATTGTTCTGCCTAGATTATTTATTTAGTTGCTGGTAGGACATCTGTGTGCTCTAGTCTGCGCTTGTTCTTATTCCGTCTAATATGCTTGAAAAGGAAAATAGTACTTTTGCTCATTATATTTTATTTTCTTATATTTTGGTCCTTCTTTAGGAAAACAAAGAAAAGAAACACTACCACTTTTCTTTCTGCAAATAAGAGATATGGCAAAAACACAACTTTTGACCCTATAAATTATTGCTTTGTTTCAATATAGTTACTAACAGATCTGTTTTTTTTTTTTACACTGACACAAGGCTAAGTAGATATGTATATACGTATGCGTTATATGTTGGTTCCAAAGTTTCATGAAAACACATGTACAAATTGTTCTTGTCAAAGGGAGATATTAATTTGTTTCTATTAAAATACTTGATATAAAAAAAAAAGAGGGTAGGTAAGAGGGTAGGTAACTAGCTATCTCTATTTTATCTCTTTAGCCTACATCTCTTCTTCTCTGCAAGTACATGGCTAGTTACACGTTTCTATGCATTTAAAATTATTTATAATATATCTTTGCATTCACTTTATATATATATATATATATACACGCATGGGTGTGTGTTTTCATATGTTATTTTAGTTTACTAGACAATTCTAGCTATCTGTCAGAACACAAGTATTTATGATTCACATATGTATACAAGGACACATTAAAGAGACTGGAAACAGAAAAAAAAAATATAGACTGAAAATGTTGTATGGTCTCCGTTTTGGATCCAGCTGGGGGATGCCCTAGTATACGGACGGTGAGTGAGAAAAGCCACCGAGGTGAGTGAGGAAAGCCACCACCATATATAAGTCAAAAATTGTATATCCTTAATTATACTTTTTTTTTATTATTTCTGTGAACTGCCTAAGTTGATACAGCTGGATATATTATGAATTTTATTTAACCCTTTCTTACTTACTGGGAATTTGTAATTCTCATTATCTCTTTCATCATGTATCCAGATGCCGGTCTGTAGGTGGATACTGGACGTATATACAATGTGGGTAGATGTTCCGATTATAGGGACTTTTCCGGTTATAACTGGGATCGGATTAACCTTTACTTACTATCCTGAAAATATTAATAATCCTACAGTCCAGGAGGTTCCTATCAATATTATGCCAGGCATTCCTGTTCCCGGTGGACCTGTTCCGGTGACCCCTGAGGGATCTCCAAACGGATTCAATGTTGGAAATGGGCCCGATGTTGAAAATGGGTTCTAAATAAAAAAAAATATATAAGATATGTGAATATGTAAATAATATATGGATGCAGTAAGGAATCCTAGTTAACGTTGTTATGTTCCTTTTGATTGTAATATAGGACAGTCTGTATAAAAGTGAAACTAGGATTAAATATATGTATCTATGCATATGCTAGTGAACCCTTAAGGCTTTTGAATGTAGGAACAGTTTCTCTGTAAAAAAATATATCAGTATGGTTTGATTATATATGAAATATGGTTTGATGTATATATGATGATATGTGCGTACGTGTGCTACTTATATATATATATATTAAGAAAAAAAAACACAAATATCACCTATTAGAAATAAAGATAATAATAAAGAAATTTAGGATATTACAGTTTGGTATCAGAGCACGATAGTCCTAATGAAATTTGTGGGTATGGGTAATCAGGTGTCATGGGTACAATTGTACCTATATTGGATTGTTTGATGTTATATTTTGTTATCATAATTATTTATTGAGCATGATCACCTCAATAACTATTTTGTGAATGTAGCAACAACATGACATCAGGCAGCCCGGTAAATAGCGTGAGTGGGAGTCTAGAGGGTATGATGCAGACTCTACAGGGAATGGCTGATGCCATCAGGGATCAAGCATCCGCTACCAACAAGGTGCTGCAACATTTTCAGGAAAATGGAGCCAGTATCAATAGGCAGTCAGATACTGAGCCTGAAAAGTCCTTAGGTAACCATGTGTATCCCGGATGGTCAGATTTTCAGAAAGCAAAACCACAATCTTTTCGGGGGAGTCCAAATCCATCAGTAGCTGAAGAGTGGGTCAGGGAGATAGAGAAAATTTTTGAACTTTTAAAAGTTTCAGAAGAACAAAAAGTAATTTTTGCCACTTATAAGTTAGTGGGGGAAGCGGAGTATTGGTGGAATAATGCAAAAAGATTACTAGAAACCCAAAATTCACCAATCACCTGGGAGATATTTAAAAATGTATTCTTAGATAAGTATTTTCCTGACTGTGTGAAAAATGAAAAGGAGATAGAATTTTTACAACTCAAACAAGGAAATATGACTATTAGTCAATATGATGCCAAATTTGAAGAGTTGTCGAAATTTTCTTCTTACCTTAAGTACAACTATGACGAAAATTGGAAGGCTAGACAGTGGGAGTCGGGTTTGAAACCAGAAATCAAGAATTCTGTTGCAACCTTTGAAATTAGGAATTATGCATCCCTAGTCAATAAATGTCGGATTATAGAGAAAAATTTATTAGAATTAGTGAGAGAAAAACAGAAACATAATTCATGGAAAAGAAAGAGGGAGGATAATGGGCAAAGACAAGGTTATAAGACTCAAAATCAAAAAGTCTTTGCTAACAATCCACTGGTACTTATATGTAACAAGTGTGGAAAGAATCACGGAGATAGGCCATGCTACTTCGGACAAAATGTATGTTATCAGTGTGGAAAACCTGGACATCTTTTTCGAGATTGTCTAAAGGGCAAGGAGAAGAAACCAGAACAACGACCACAAACTAAAGGAAGAGTTTTTACCTTAAATGGTCAAGAAGTGGATCAGTCCCCTAATTTGATTCAAGGTATATGTTATATTAAAAATATTCCCTTAGTTGTACTGTTTGATTCTAGCGCTACCCATTCTTTCATCTCCAATGATTCTGTAACACGTCTAGAATTATGTATGTCTGAACTACCCTTTAAATTATATGTAGTCACTCCTACAGGAAAGTCAATCTTAACATCTTACGCTTGCCTAGATTGTCCAATTAGAGTTCAGAATTAAGTGTCTACTGTCCATTTAGTAAAGCTACCTTTGAAGGGAATAGATGTTATCTTAGGGATGGATTGGTTATCCTCAAATCACGTTACCTTGAACTGTCAAGAGAAAAAAAGTCTTTCTTTTCAAAACCTGAGTCCAGGAAAAGCGACATCTCTTAACACTACCCAGGTAAGGGAAAGTTTTACAGAAAAACATGGCTATTTGAATGTTATTATGTCAGAGGAGAGTAAGATGGTAGCCACTATTCCTGTAGTTAAAGAATATATTGAGGTTTTTCCCCCGGATATCACAAGTCTACCACCAGAGAGAGAAATAGAATTTTCAATTGACTTAGTTCCTGGAACTGGTCCTATCTCTACAGCACCCTACAGAATGTCTCCTTTAGAATTAAGTGAACTTAAGAAACAACTAGAAGAATTATTAACAAAGGGATTTATTAGACCTAGTGTGTCACCTTGGGGAGCACCTGTACTGTTTGTGAAAAAGAAAGATGGTAGTATGAGATTATGTATCGACTATAGACAATTAAATAAGGTAACCATAAAGAATAAGTATCCTTTACCCAGGATTGATGATTTATTAGATCAATTACGGGGAGCTGCAATTTTCTCTAAAATAGATCTAAGGTCAGGATATCACCAAATAAGGATAAAAACTGAGGACATTCCAAAAACTGCCTTTCGAACTAGGTATGGACATTATGAGTATTTAGTAATGCCTTTTGGTCTAACTAATGCCCCGGCTATTTTTATGGACTATATGAACCGAATCTTTAAACCCTATCTAGATCAATTTGTAGTGGTTTTTATAGATGATATCCTTATTTATTCTAGGACTAGAGAAGAACACGAACAACATCTCAGGATAGTATTACAGATTTTATAAGAAAAGAAGTTGTTTGCAAAATTTGAAAAATGTGAATTTTGGTTAGAAGAAGTGAAATTTTTAGGCCATGTAATAACCCGAGAGGGTGTTAGTGTTGATCCTAGTAAGATTGAAGCTGTGTTAAAATGGGAAAGACCTAAGACAGTCACTGAGATTCGAAGTTTTCTAGGCCTAGCAGGATATTATAGACAATTTATTAAAGGTTTTTCTCAAATAGCTCACCCTTTAACAAGACTAACTAGAAAAGGGAATCCTTTTACCTTGACAGAGGAATGTGAAAAAAGTTTTGAAGAATTAAAAGGGAAGTTAACTTCTGCACCTGTTCTTACTATTCCAAATCCCACAGAAAAATTTGAAGTTTATAGTGATGCCTCTAAAAAGGGGTTAGGTTGTGTATTAATGCAAAATAGGAGAGTTGTAGCATATGCTTCTAGACAACTTCGACCCATGAAGAACATTATCCCACCCATGATTTAGAATTAGCAGCAGTGGTATTTGCCTTAAAAATCTGGAGACATTACTTATATGGGGCAAATTTCGAAGTTTACAGTGACCATAAAAGTCTTAAGTATCTTTTTGATCAAAAAGAACTCAATATGAGACAAAGAAGATGGATGGAATTCTTGAAAGATTATGAGTTTAAATTAAAGTATCACCCTGGAAAAGCCAACGTAGTAGCTGATGCTCTTAGCAGAAAGACCTTACATGTGGCTCATATGATGATTCATGAATTAAAATTAGTTGAAGATTTTAGGAACCTGAATCTAGTAACAACTATATACCCCCATAGTATGTACCTGAGACACTTGAGAATAGAGAGTGAATTAAAATCTCAAATTATAGATCCTTAATTAAAAAAATAAAACTTTTAGGGAATGTGAACTAATTTTTTCTTTTATTTATCAGAAAAATTGGATGGAGAGTGGACACGAACTAATGGTGAAACTTTTTAGAAATTTGAGGGACCAAAATGAAACTTTGAGCAAATTTGAGAGACCAAAATAGGACTTTGGCCTAAATTTTTTATGAAATTACTACTATACCCTCACTAATTTGCCCTAAATTTAACATAAGGGTGTTATTTGCACGTAATTGAAAACTCAGGGGTCCTATTTGCACAAATTCAAAACTCAGGGGTGTTATGTGCACCCAACCTAAAACTCAGGGGGTGTATGTGCATTTTGGCCTTATTTTAATTAATTGAATATAAAAATAAATTTTTAAAAATCTACTGTCTGCCTCGGACCATGACGAGTCAAGTATAAAATTTAAGTGATTTACCCTACAATGTGGAGGGAATGGATCTTCTCCATTTCTCTCTATTTAGTAACATTTGGATTATCCCTAGCATCTAATAACTTCAAATAAAGCCACATTACGTTTTTAAAGATAAAAGTATCGTTGATACTCCCGACGCATGAGGTCATTTTCAATTATACTCCCAACATTATACATTTGAGTCAATTATACTTCAACCCAACATTTTTTTTGTCTTAAAGTCCTTAAGTTTCTATTATTTAGAAATCCTCAATTCTCTCAAGATTTTTCTTTCACATGAGTCCCTAACTAATTACAGAAATCCAGAATGTTTGTCATCTTTAACGAATTGGTCCCTACAATTGAGAAACCCGAAAAATCTCTCCCCTCTGTTTTTCACAATTTCGGCAACCACACACAAACTCGCTAGTGAGCCTCGAATACAGAGAAATCGAGCAGAAATACCAATAGCTCTAGCTCCCGGCGTTAACACACAATCTCTAGTGGCGGTGCCATCGTGATCGTCGAAATTGAGAAGTTATGTTACTTCAAAACCCATTTGGAAAGAGAGACAAAATAGAGAAGATTGATGACAAAGTCGATTGTAAGGGAGGGAAAAAGGATGAGAACGATGTAATTTAGGGGAGACCAGGAAGTCGAGGGCAACGACGAGAAGGACCATGTTGACAGAAACGAGAATAGAGTGGACGGAGACGATGAAGTGTGGTGGTGATGTTTTACGGTAAGAGAAAGAGGGTTGTTAATGGCTTCTAAGGACTTGTTTGTTAAATATGACAAACATTCTGGATTGTTATGTAACTAGTTAGGGGTTGAGGTATAATTGACTCAAATGTAAAACGTTGAAGGTATAATTGACAAAAAAAAAATGTTAGGGGTATAACTGAAAATGACCCTATACGTTAAGGTTACCAACAATACTTTTGCCCTTTTTTTTTTTTAAAAAAATAAAACGCAGTGTTTTCTTATCATATTTATCATCTTCTCTGTAAAGACATAATACCCAAAGCTTTTCTCCATTCAATGACACAAGATTTCTGATAATAGGCCCAATAATTAAGTGGCCCAAATGACGAAGTTACCTTAGGCCCAATACATAATTGGCCTTCAAGAGCCTCAGTGAGGTAAGGACACCCAAAGGGCGCGAGACCGCCCAGGAAGGCAAGGAGGGAGGACGCCTTAGAAGTAGAGCATCATAGACAGTGGAGAAGCACTTCTGAATCAATCAGGAATCAATCAAGGATCAATTCATAATTAGTCTGGATTCAATATGAATCAGGGTAATCACCCAAAAGATCCTGCTCCTGAGATTGCGCCTTGATTGTTCATCATCATCAAGACGCCAAGCATTGAAAGAGAAATAACGTGGGAGCCAATGATCACAATCAGATCAGAGCATTAATAGCAAGATCACGCCAAGATTGCTCTCCACTAGTATAAAAATGTTAGACATTTTCACTTAATATTCTTGAGCAACCCAGTTTATTGACTTTAGCATTGGAGGTGAATCGTAGGGTCACCCCTGTTATTCATTGACTTACAGGTAACCTTCAGCGAATTGGAAGCTAGCTGCAATATATTGACAATGGAATTATTAATTTATATGACCATAATATTTGTATGTTCTACTTCTAAACTTTTTGTATTTCTAATAATAAAAAATACCCAAATGTTGAGAAACTATCATTGCTTTCTCCTTTATCTAATGCCTTCCCTTCAATGTCTTTTTGAAGATTGAAAACTTCTGCACAGTGCGAATGACATATAGAAAATTTGTGGAGCGATTCTGATTTTGTATTTTAAAACTAACATTAGCTTATATACATGACATGAGTGTGCAGTTAGTCAATAATGTTTTAGATCTTAACAGAAACAGAGCATGCTTTGAAATTAATTAATTCAAATATGAGAAAAGGGGTATGGCACTTTGGATCATGTACATCTGAATGAGAATGAATGAGAAATTAATTAATTATTAATTAATTCAAATATGTGAATGAGGCTTGACTCTAAGTGGTTGGCCTGCAAGTCAGGATAAGATATTTCTTAAAAAAAAAAAATTGCATTTTGTCACGCGACACCATTGAAGAAATCAAGAAAGCCATTAGGCTATAAACTCGCACTCCGTAGCACGAGTACCATATTTAATTTGTATTGTTAATCTATACAACCTTAAAACTAATCCTTGACTCATGTGAACGAGCATTGATTAAATAAGAACTAAGAACTTCACTAGCAATCTAGGTCTTCCTAGCATTTCATCATTTTATGTAAGGTCAAAATTTTGTTTTGTCCCTAACATTTTTCTATTAAGTTTTAATCCTTAATGTTTTTCAAAAGTTTTGTTTTAGTTTCTAACAACTAAATATGAATATGGTCATCTCGTTTCAAGTTAGAATCCAGCAAAATTAGAGCTGTTGATTACACTTGACGAATTCTTTATTTGTGTAATTGAGACTGTCGACAAACGAGGTCAAACCAAGTATAAAATTGGGTTAAAATTGGGTTGCTTATTTCATTAAGTTGTCTTTATCTCTTTTGTTTTTAACTTCGAATATGACGAAATCGGAGCTACTAGTAATTATTGAAGAGTTCTTTCTCTATCAAATTGAGACAGTTGACAACTGAAATCAAATAGTACTTGAAAAGTTGTTAATGATATTTTGACCAAACTCACATTCAGAATACTATTTGACTTTGTTTATCAACGACTCTAATTGGATAGAGAAAGAACTCGTCAAAAGTAATTCATATAGTTGATTTTATCACATTCCTACTTGAAATGAGAGAGATATGACCAACTCGATGAAACTAGCGATCCAAGTTTTGGTGCAATTTCAAACGATTTGACCTTATTTGCTGACCATCCCAATTGGATAATTGGGTAAGTAAAGAAAGAGCTCATCAAGAGATACTCGTAGCTCTAATTTTATTGAATTCGAATTTGAAACAAGAGAGATGTGACCAACTTTGAAAATTAACTGAACTTTAAAAAAGAATTAAGGGTCAAAACAAGATATAAAATAAACATTAGGGACTAAAATAAAATTTCGATCTTTTATGTAAATACACAGTTTTGACCGAAATCAAATATAAACATTAAACACACAGCTAGCTCCCAAGTTGTCCACCTCATATTGCAATTTTCAAAGCAATCACCTGATTCAGAACTCAGAAGCTTCAAATTGAAGCATTCTCACTCGGGAATTGCTCTGATTCTTCCTTTCCTCTCAATTCATTTTTCCTTTCTCCAGAGAGAGTCCATTCGATTTCTTAGTTTCTTTTTATTTCTTGCAACCAGTTTAGAAGACATAATCTTAATTACTTGCCGCCACAGTACTTACTTCAACACTGTTTATAATTTTATTAACTGATTTGCTTTATGCTGTATGCTTCACTATTTAATTAGTATTTAGATTTAGATATCAATCGGATCTCTCATCTATCTTTGTTCTTAAGTAGAATAATAACTAACCCACTATCCAATTTTTCTCCTCAAGTGTTCTTTCTCAATTCTCAGTTCACACTGAATGCTTCGCTGAAAATCTCAGATCCTTCATCTTCCTTTCAATCTACTCAAAATCGGACGAATACAACAATTCCGAGTGATTTCTACAAAAATAACCGATTATCTAACCCGAAGTGCTCTGAAATCTACAACCCTAGATGCTCGTTTGATCAGATCCAGTTCGTTTTCGAATGGGTCACTTGAATTTGCCAGCCTCCAAGCGAAACCCTCGCCAATGGCGGCTATTGGACCTGATATCGGCGTTCTTCTTCGGCCTCGTATTCCTCTTCTTCCTCCTTGTATTCACTCCGCTCGGCGACTCGCTTGCCGCTTCCGGCCGCCAGACTCTCCTTCTGTCCACCGCCGATCCACGGCAGCGCCACCGTCTCGTCGCCGTTATCGAAACCGGGCAGCAGCGAAGCATCGATGCGTGTCCCGCCGACGCTGTGGACCACATGCCATGTGAGGATCCGAGGTTGAACAGTCAGCTTAGTAGAGAAATGAATTTCTACAGAGAGAGGCATTGCCCGCCGCCGGAGGACACTCCTCTTTGCTTGATCCCTCCGCCGGACGGCTACAAGATACCTGTGCAGTGGCCGGAGAGCTTGCACAAGGTAGGCTCAAGTTGCAGATTTGGTCTCGTGTTGCTTTTTTTTTTTCGTAACTTTGGTTCATGTTACAGAATTGGTCCCTCTTTGTCCCATATCTGTAACTTTTTTTCAAAGATATGGGATCAATAATGCAACAAAAAATGTTATAGGACCAAATTGAGACCTGAGTAAAAGGTATTAGACCAAAATTGCACTTTGACCATATATATATTGTAATAATCCTATATGATTATTTTTATTCATGTAAGTATTTCTGATTCAAAGGCTACATTTAAGTCAACCATAATCTAAAACTAAGTTGCATGACAATTAAAATGAAACATAGATTACATTGTAATTTAGAAATGGCAGCGTGGCCGTATGGGTTGCCTAGTAGGAGAAAATAATGAAAGAAGTACTTCGTTTTTTTTTTTCGTTTTTACCCCTCTTTCTTACTTTTTTGGGTTTTCGTTTTTTTACGTTCTCCTGAAAAGTAGGTACTATTGTTGTCATGTAATCCAGTCTTAAACTTAAACGTGTTGACTTGATCCTAATTATTATGAAATTGTTTTGTGAAAATATTAATGAATGTAGGGTTTAACATTTCAACAGGAGTGATGAAAACAAATTTCTTGTCTGAGACAGGACAATATACTTTTGATTGATGCTGAATATTACCCCTCTGAGTGGACATTATTGAACAAGAACGCAGATGCATGCATCTTTGTTGTTCTTTCAACCACATTATAAACACAATTGGAAGAAAATAGCTTCCTTTTGGTTTTTACTTTTTAGTTTCAAATGGAAGTTTCGGTTCAGATGCTTTTCTTCTTAAAGCTGTGGAAAAAAGATGTTTAACGACTTGATTATGCTGAGTTGTAATGATTTGAAGCTCCCCTGTTGATGTTGATGATCATAATACAATTCAGAGTGCCGCTTATGTTTCTGACCACCATTTGTTGATCCATCTATGATCTATCTAATTATTTTAGTACATTATGTACAGATATGGCATAGCAACATGCCACACAACAAAATTGCAGACAGGAAAGGTCACCAAGGATGGATGAAACGTGAAGGTCCACACTTCATATTCCCTGGTGGTGGCACAATGTTTCCTGATGGAGCAGTGCAGTATGTTGAAAAACTTGGTCAATACATTCCAATAACTGGGGGGGTTCTGAGGACTGCTCTTGATATGGGGTGTGGGGTAAGAGCTATCTTCCTGTTATCCTTATAGACCTTTCTAGGAGTTATCCATTTAACATTTGTGTATAATTCATGATTTTTAGGTAGCCAGTTTTGGAGGATATCTTCTATCTCAAGATATTTTAACTATGTCCTTTGCTCCGAGAGATTCACATAAAGCACAAATTCAATTTGCTCTGGAAAGAGGAATACCAGCTTTTGTTGCCATGCTTGGCACTCGCAGACTCCCATTTCCAGCATTTGGTTTTGACTTAGTGCATTGTTCTCGGTGTTTGATCCCTTTTACAGCCTACAGTAAGTTCTGCATTGTGCCTCATCATTTAGTATCTTGCAATCTTTTATACACTATCACTTCCCTAATGCAGAAAATCTGCCTTGCAGATGCAACTTATTTCATCGAAGTGGATAGGTTACTTCGCCCTGGTGGGTATTTGGTCATCTCTGGTCCCCCTGTACAGTGGCCTAAGCAAGATAGAGAATGGTCCGATCTCCAGGCTGTGGCTAGAGCCTTGTGCTATGAACTGATTGCTGTGGACGGCAACACTGTTATCTGGAAAAAGCCAGCAGGAGATTCATGTCTCCCTAACCAAAATGAATTTGGTCTTGAGTTATGTGATGATTCAGATGACCCAAGTTACGCGTGGTAATTTCTATTGAACAAAAGCTAGTTTTTGTTTCCTCTTAGTATCTGTGTGCCATGTGTTTTGGATCTGGTTGACTTGATATAGTATTGGTTGGGTGAATTATATTATTGTAACATATTAATGCATTCTTCATTTTTATTACATAAGATTAAAAAATAAAAACAATTTATTTTTTGTAGGTACTTCAAATTGAAGAAATGTGTCAGCAGGACATCTGCTATCAAAGGAGAATATGCTGTTGGAATGATTCCTAAGTGGTCACAGAGGCTAACTGCAACACCTCCTAGAGCCACACTCTTGAAAAATGGTGTTGGTGTGTTTGAGGCTGATACTAGGCGGTGGGTTAGGAGGGTTTCTTACTATAAGAATTCTCTAAACATAAAGTTGGGGACTCCGGCTACTCGAAATGTTATGGACATGAATGCATTCTTTGGGGGTTTTGCTGCTGCACTAGTATCTGATCCTGTGTGGGTAATGAATGTTGTTCCAGCTCGCAAACCATCCACTCTTGATGTGATCTATGACAGAGGTCTTGTTGGAGTATATCATGATTGGTGAGTACTTGCTAGATGGTTCCTGCCTTTTCTCTTAAAAGTACATTTCAATACATACTCATATGAATTCCAAACTCCTGGCATATAACTTGGTCTCTGTTAAGACTTGAGGCACTTTTTTTTTATTTTTATTTTTTTTATTTTTATTTTTTTATTTTTTTATTTCAATCATTGATAATGTACAAAATATGAAAATCTGGACGACAAATTTCTGTTGATTACAATTTTAACTACCTTTCTAACAAAAATACTGGGTATTTTGTTCAGGCCAGTATTTTTCAGAAACCTTGTTGCTTAAAAATTGCTTCCTGGGCTTGAAATTTGATCTTTTTTCCTATTTTGTGGTTTTTTTTCTCCCGGTAGTGGTTTTTATGTCACATATTTTAAGAAGGAAGCTTTTTTATATCAAATATGTATAGGACACTAGACCCTTCCTGATCCTTTTGCAATTTTATATTCATATCAATTCTTTCCTGGTTTTCTAATTTTTAATGCATATATCTTTGTCTTCTGATGTCTTAAGTTCTGTGTTTGTGTAAGCAGTTACTCTCAACTGTGTTGTTTCTTCTGTTTTGTTTATCAGCTTGTATCCAAAGTTCTTAGTTTGATTAATCAATTACTTCAGTTTTCTTAATTTCTTTATTTTTAATCTAGATGATGTTTACCCTTGCACTACCGAGTGTATTATTAATAACTAAAGATGGTAAACATTTTCTTAGGTAGCTGTAATTCTGTGGGTCCTTTTGGGATGGAAGTCAAAATTGGCAACCTTCATAAAATCAAAACTAGTGTGCTTAATTTATTTTAAAACTTGTTTTTGAATTTTTAAGTTTTTGGTTGATCTTGCTCAGATCAATAAGCCGGATTTTTTTATCTAGTGCATTCTAAATTTTATGGTCATTCTCCCAGGTGTGAACCTTTCTCAACATATCCTCGCACTTATGATCTGATCCATGTGACTGGCATTGAATCACTAACAAACGATCCAGTTTCTGGCAAAAGCAGGTATTTTGTGCTTCTGAGCTTGTTTCTGCTTTATTCATGTTGAACTTTCTAGAGAACTTTGACATAACCAGATGTTTATTTATCATTAGATTGAATCTTAGTCATTGTATAGACATATTGATTAATACAATTAAACTGTTCCTTGAGAGAGTGATAGGGAAAACTTTTGTTACTTGCACTAATATTTAGGCATGATAAAGGCATTGCTCAATCTTCATAATTGAAGTAAGGGACAAACTAATTTCCACTGCCTTTTCTACACCCAAAAAGGATTGCATATTTTTTATAATTTAGTTAACTTTTGTAGACGGGGTCTCCCTAAGAAGCTCTTTCCATAGTTCTAAGCAACCTGATTGAATTCATGTCAGATCCAAACTTATAACAGTCACTGCCAAGGTGGTCAAACTCGAGAGTTTAAGTAAACTCGTGAAGGTAGTGTGAACTCGGATCGGAAACTTGAATCTTGTGTAAAAAATGATATAAATGAGTCATTGTATGTCGTTAATTTGCAAATTTAAATATGCTGAAAAATAATATCCTTTTTATATATATCTAAATCCAATGACTATTAAATAACATAAAATTGAACAAGGATTTCATTTGATCATATATAACATAATACATATAAGTTATTTCAAATAGACAGTCACATTTTTATAGACTACTTTAAGTTTAAAAATTTACATATAAGCTATGTTTAGTTCATTCTTTTTAAATCAGTAATCAATATTAAATTAATTATAGACTAGGTTGGATAGATTGAGAGTCTAATTTAGAAAAAAAATAGTAATCAAAATTTTAGAGTTTACTGTGACTTCACAAGTTTACATGCGAGTTTGACAAAAAAACGAATTTGTAGCGATTTAACTAGAATTGGGATGGTAACGAGTTAAAACTCAAGTTCGACAACCATGGTCGCCGTTGTACAGTGCTTAGAAATCTTTTGATAAGACAAGTGCTAAGAAATTTACTACACATAAATAAAGAGCTCACCCTAGTTGCTTCGTGACTTGACTGCAGATGTAATCTGGTGGATTTACTGGTCGAAATAGATCGAATGTTGCGGCCGGAAGGAACTGTCATTGTGAGAGATGCTCCTGAAATAATTGACAAAGTAGCTCGCATTGCTCATGCCGTGAGATGGAGACCTGCCGTCCATGACAAAGAACCTGAATCACATGGCAGTGATAAAATTCTAGTTGCAACCAAGACCTTGTGGAAGATCTAATTCCTCATCTCACTGTCACACAGCTTTGTAATTTAGGTAAGATTTCCTTCTCTATTTTAGTCTCTGGGGTTCTTAAAAGATATCATCCCCATATAAGATATAAGGGGTTAGTAAGGTTAGGATTTGAAATATGAAAGAAGAAAAAAAAAGAGGAAGACTTTGTGCAGTTTTATATGTAAAGCACAAGGCAGTGCTAATCATATTTTCTTAGCTCTAAGAATCAAATGTAATTCAATGCTTTTATACATCAGTAGTTATTAATTGAAGAAGAAATGATTACTGATTTCAATTTGGCTAAACTGACATTTTGTTCTTACCCTAGTCCTAGCAACTTGACTCAAAATCCAAGTGGCTTGGTTTATTTTAGGCTTGCACTTTTGGTCCCTTCAATTATATTATTATTATTATTATTCTATCAAAGCAATATTGAGTAAATGGATGATATCTAAATTAAGTGTTCAATGTGCCTCATGTAGGGCTTAAGAAACAAATTGAAACCATGATGTGAAGAATGTTGTAAAATTATTTATATATATCATCGTTCCCCTTTCCCTCGAATTCTCTAGCAATTATGTTTATGTTTCACAACTTCGAAGTTGAGTTAATACATGGATTCAGATTTCCTTAACATCGTGAATTTCTTAAATAAAAAGTCAACGACTTATCAAGGATTAAGGACTGGGAGCTTGGGACTATTTGTAAATCTGGGTTAAGAAAGAATGCCATCAAATAAATGTCTTGCAATGGTTTAATTTGCTCACCTCTACATTAGTGCGGAGTAGATTATCTAAATTCATCGAGTTGATAATTGGGTTCTTAAAATATTGTAATACACTATCTTTAAAAGATTAAACGACATATTATTTCATTCATAAAAAAAATTTAATAAATATATTATTTTAATCTTTCAGGTATTAAACTGTATATTTTAATTTATCAAAACCTGAGTTATCAACTTTGTGGTCTTTTAGTAACCTAATCGTTAATTTACTCATAATTATATAATGTGAAGCTAGTCAAGGATTTTAAATCAAGAGTTTAGATCAACTTATTAAAGGAGAGTAAACTTGAATTGTAAGCTTGGATCGAGTACTCGTAAAGGTTTACTAAAGATAATTGATACAATTTTTCTTTTTGAACTATATATCTTTCACTTAATTAATTTAAAGATATGAAAATAGTGTCATAAATATTTAAATTCAACATTGTCAATAAACTTAACATTATTCAAAAGAATGGAGCCATATAATATAAGATAAGATATAAAATTAAAAAAAAAATAAAATCACTTACATTCATCACTTACATTCATGCCCCCACTTCTATACCCACGTCCATTTCCCAAGTTTTTTTTTTTTTTTT
>QANZ01013306.1:5643-40451 GCA_003254925.1 Chamaecrista fasciculata
CTCAACCCGTGGGGACCGCACACAGCTTTTCACCCATCGGGACCGCACATAGCAATATCTCAACCCGTGGGGACCGCACACAGCTTTTCACTCATCGGGAGCAGACACAGCATTATCTCATTCATTTCACAAGCAATCAACAGTAAGGCACACGCACAAACACAAACCCAATCACAATCACAAACACAAGCACAAGCACAAGCACCAGCACAAGCTCAAATTAGTCAACTCAGAACATACAACACTTCGAGTAAAAAATTAACTATTATACCAACATAAATTTACATTTCAAATGATCAACTAAAACACACAATAAAAGTTACATACTTACATCAAGATAGCTCGACCAAGAAGCTCATGCACTGGATATCAATCACATCATTTAACCGCTCATTATCACAAGAAAGAATCAACACTGTTACCGACCACAGTAGATGTATCTCACATAGTCAGTTTAATTTATTCAATCTTTTTTCTCAACTCATCACCGAGAGTAATTAATCGTATCATCTGTCTCATCCCTTCACAGGAGAGCTTAAGCATACACATATGGTTCCCAATCAAATCATATAATCAATAACATCCCATTTCTAGCACAATTTCTAAAATAATTCAATCAATCCATTCACGCTCAAGGATAGCATATTTATAACACACTAACCCTCAAGGGACAAGGATAAGAAAGTCACTCACCTTAGTCAATAGGATGGACTCCATAGCCTTCATGCTTTCTTCCAACAACTAAAGCAAGCATCTAGGAACATAATTACAGTCAAAATACCAATCAACGTCACCATTCACGAACTCGATCCAAAGACTCGAAAATCCAATTCTTCACAAAACTAGCAAAAGGTTCATATGCAACACCCTCTTCCTAACACCTATCTTTGACCCTTAACCACACTCACCTAAGATTATAGCCTCTTAACTAGAAGACTAAAAAGAAACTTGGGTGTCAACTTGTAACTTTTCTTAAAATCCAGAGAAAGGACCAATCTGAATTTTTTCCCAAAAATTAAAAAAGGACTACTTTTGTAGTTTTCTTCAACACCAAAATTAAAATTCTTAGTTTCCTTCCATTACCGAAACAACCCTAAGCCCAAACCATCAACCACAAACTTAACAAGCATCAATAACAACATCATCTAGCACACTTTCTCACAACTCCACATTTTTAAGCAAACTATATGAATTCTAAAACTTGAATTCAAGAAAATTTCACAATATCTTGAAAACATAAACCACCATCAAAAATCATGAAACCCTAAGCAAACATAGGATGAAATGCAGCTTTGAATGAGGAGAGAAAGAATAAACCCTACCTAGAGACGATTTAGTCCTTCAAACTCCAAATTTCTGCATAACTACCAAAACTGACGTCATTTTCGATCTCAAATATCTCTCAATCCAACCGTTGGAATTTCGAACTGGAACTAGGGTTAGCTTCGTCTCGTTCTAAGCTTCGATTCGAGGGGTAGAACGTCGAAAACGGATCGTTGGATGCAAAGATATTCGCCATTCTTTCTCACTTCCTCCACTTTCGTCACTCTGTTTTTTTTTCCTGCGAAAATTTCCCTCTCCTCGGCCAAACCCTCTATTTGTTCCTCTTATAATTGTATTTCATAACACTTAGGGGAAAACTACATTTCTTCCCCCCAATCTTTCTAGTTATTATACTTTAAATTCAAAACATTTATTTCCTTTCCAAATTGATCATTTCATGTTTCAAATCATTTCTAAACTTTTCTCACACACCTTCTTTATTCTATTTTAATCCCTTTCATAATATTGTAGACCACAAATCATTCTCTTTTATTTTCTAAATACTTCTAAATCTTTCAATTTAGTCCTTTATGAATTCCAACTCAACATTTACCCCATATTTCCACTCATCTTACCCTACTTTATTCCCTTCCCCCAACATCCTCTAAGAAATTACTCTCTTATAATTGTTTAAGATCACCCAAACTTCATTTTCTTTCTAATAAGTCCTTTTTCAAAAATCGGGGTGTTACATATTAAATTCACTAATATTTGGATAATAAGCTTGAGGGAGGCGCCTCATATATGGTGATTTTAATTAATGGAAATATTTTGTTAATTAGAGTCATGACTTGGATTTGAATTTGAATTCAAGATTTGATTTTGATTTCAAAATTCAAATTTTTAATTCAAGATATTAGGGTAATATCTTAATTCAATATTGTTGGAAATTAATAAGTTGGTTATGACTTCCTAAAAGTTAGGATTGTTATTTTGATTTATTAAATTCCTTAAAAATTAGAGGGAGATGGCGCATTCTAGGTGGGACCAAGAGCAAGATTTGATCTTGCATTTTGTTTCTCAAAGATTGCACTTTGAATTCAAATTAAGATATTAAGGTAATATTTTAATTAAGAATTCAAGGCCTAAAATTATAATATTATTGTAATCTTATAATTTTATAATTTGATAATCCACTAATTTAGGGATTCCCTAATTATAATTATCAAACTCCTCAAACTCTATAAAAGGAAAGCCAAAGTCGAAATTGGTAACCTAGTTCACACAAGAGGGAAAAATTCGACTTGCACTATATTTTGTGAGTCGATTTTCTCAGAGAGTGAGAGAAATTCGACTTGCACTCTAACTATAGGGTTTTAGAGAGTGAACAAGAAAAGTTCTTGTGAGCTAGGCGCCACTTTAGTCTTGGAGTTCAGGAACAGTTCTTGAACTTCAAGAACCGTAGATAGAGTTTCCCATATTCACTTGGAAAGAAGTGAAGGAGGCTAGCACTTGGGCATCTGCCAAACTGCTCGTGTGGATCACCGGCAGAGGAACGACACTCAGAGTGGACTTCTCAGACTCGGGAACTCAAAGCACCGATTGATTTGGTAAAACTCTTTTCCTTCTTCTAGTATAAATTCATATAGAGGATCCTGGCTGGGAATCATATGAGCTGCGTGGTTTATTTAAATTTAAATTTTAATTCACTTCCACTGCGCGCACGCTTTGTGATTGCCCAACAAGGCGCCACCCTTACCTTCTTATTCCTCAATATTAGAGAATTTAATAAATCAATAATCCCCTAACTTTTAGGAGACTTAATCAACTCATTATCTCCTAATATTTTAAATAAGAATTCAATTGTAAATAGATTAATCAAATTAACTATTTAACAATTAATATATTTAAACTTGTATAATAAATTTAAATACCACAAATGTAGATCTTATTTAAGACAAGACTTCTTGTCCTAAGACATTCAACTATGTCTTAAATTGTGTCACTAAAGGGTTACAAGTTGCTGGACCGACCTGGAGAGTCCTACATGGGTTTAGTCATGAGCTAGCCTCTCTTGTACACCTGTCACGATGCCCTTAGACCTGAGGTCTTGACTATTCCAGCGTTGTAGATGCTGAACTTTGGCCTAGTCCAATGTTGCCCGTAACAGGGTAGCCATACAGGCTTGGTACGAGTTTGGTTGTTTACCGTGCTGAGGAATGTGGTTTACCAAGAAGGAATTTTGTCCCTCATTAAGTTGAGAGATATTTTACTGAGCCCCTCGATGAGTCTGTCCAAGGAATGTGTGGCCACACAGGGAAATGGGACTAACTCAAGGAATCGAGAAAGTTATGGTTTTGATTAAGGATGACTTTCCCGTGCCTTATACATGACCAAAATATCGTGTGACAATAGAGATTATGAAAAAGTGGTACTAAGGTTAAGTCGTTTATGTTAAAGCGATAACTCACGTGTTTTGGGTAGTCGTGATGGCTTGCTAGAGTCCGCTCTCGACTTGTGAGTCATAGAGATGGCTTGCGGCCAACTTCATGTGAGGCCTGTTGGGTCACACATGAGCAGGATTAAGATACTGTAATGGGACCCGAATTATGGTTTAATTCGTGAGTCACTTTATTGACACAATTTAAGACATAGTTGAATGTCTTAGGACATGAAGTCTTGTCTTAAAAAAAATCTACATTTGTGATATTTAAATTTGTTAGACAAGTTTAAATTTATTAATTGTTAAATAGTTAATTTGATTAATCTATTTACAATTGAATTCTTGTTTAAAATATTAGGGAATAATAAATTGAATAAGCCTCCTAAAAGTTAGGGGGTTATTGATTTATTAAATTCTTTAATATTGGATAATGAGAGAGAGGAGGTGGCTCATGGTTCTTGATTTAATTAATAAAATATGATTTTGTTAATTAGATTCAAGATTTGAATTTGAATTGAAGATTCAAATTTTGAAGTAAGATATTAGGGTAATATTTTAATTCAATATTGATAGGGAAATTAATAAGTTGGTTATAACTTCCTAAGAGTTAGGATTGTTTTCTTATTTATTAAATTCCTATAAAAACTAATTAGGGAAGTCGAATTCTTCAAGATTCAAATGCAAGATTTAATCTTGCATTTTGAATTTCAAGAATCCATTTGAATTTTAAATTAAGATATTATTGTAATATTTTAATTAAGAATTCAAGTCCTGAATTATAATATTAATGTAATTTTATAATTCCCTAATTTGATAATTCTCTAATTTAGGGACTCCCTAATTAGGATTATCAATTCCCTAATTATTTACAATATATATTATTAAGATTTAGGGATTTCCCAAATTTTAGGAATGAAATTTAATTTAAACACACACACACTGACAAGTCGCCTAGCCCATTTTTAGTGAGACTAAAAATTCGACTTAACCCTAGAGAAGAGAGAGGAAAAGTCGACTTTTCAAGAGAGAGAAAAGTTTGACCTAAAATCCTAAAAACCTAGGGTTTCAAAATCGGCTTGTGTGTGAAAGGTTTTATGCGCCACTTGGTTCTTGGGTTTTCAAGAAGTTTTCTTGAAAATCCAAGATTGTAGATTGGTTCCCGCATTCTCTTAGAGAAGAGATTGAAGGCTAGCACCTGCGTATCTGCCAAACTTGTCACGACCCCCTCTGTGGGAGCACGTGACCGACACGGACTTGGACCTATGCCACGCCGTAAGCCTACCCACAGACAAACCGTAATAATTTGCATAACATAATTATGATGAATTATAATATACGTATATTCTCCACAATACCCATACATTTTTATCTCAATGTTTACAAGCATAATTACCAACATCGAGTGTCACTAATCAATGTAACCCCACCTTGAAGTAACCAACCAAAATAAACACACTTAATTAATCGTTTGCACAACCAAGTCACACAAAATATAATGAGACATAACTTCATATCCTCGCCTTGATTGACTTTCTCCTGGAATTTGAGGTAGTAACCTGACTTGAACCTATATCTAAAAAAAATATTAAACGAGGGGTGAGTCGAAACTCAGTGAGCAGCTAAATCATCCCAACCTTGGGATCGCCAACAAAACCAACACTCATCGACAATGAAGAATCTACAATAATATTCATCTAACTAAATGAATCAACGTATATCATGATTATAACATAATAGTATAACAAGATTAGTTCCAAGTAGAGATAACTGGTGAACCTTTAAAGAATTTAAAATATGATAACTCCAGGCATAAAAAATATTTTGGATTTCAGGAACTCTTTAGAAAAACATTCTTCGAAGATTCCTTGAGAAGAAAATTAAGTTTGACCATAGCTTGGTAATAGAAATAACAAGGGATTAAAGTCTTCTTAAAATACGATTTGGAAAGGAAAACTAAGTAAAGAAATCTTCTTCTAAAACTCTTACAAGGATCAACGTTTGGTATGTTAGGGTATTCAAATCAATTAAAGATTTACAACCTTTACAACTATCAAGTGAGAGAAAACTCATGAGGAGTTAAAACTGATAAATAGTATAGGTCTATCTTTAATCTTAACTTTAAAAGCCCTTCTAGGATCATGTTTTTAGAGGAGTTAGAAATCAAACTTTGTAAACATTATTTTAAGCAACTGGATACTTATAACTTCGAATAAAAATCTCGTTTGTATAAAAGTAGAGAAACTTTATATAAAACCATGAGCAATCGAATAAAGATTACATCGATAGCATCTCACTACAAGATAGCCAGCAACAAAATACCGCTTCAACCAATACCGTTCAGACCATCGAAGGTCAAGAATTCACGCATTGTTAATAGCAACAATATTGAGCATCACAGAATCATCATTTTAAAACTAACTCAGACTTTCAGAGCATACTAAGATTCAACAATCAGTTCATCACCCAATCACAGATATATCACAGCATCAATATTTCAATTCTCTCTCAAACCTTCAGAATCTACTATGAGAACAAACACATACACAATACAAACGCAAAAAAATCCATCAACACTCACATCTTTAGCACTTTCTTGTAAAGTAAACAACAATGATATTACAATTCAATGATATCGTCTCAACCGTTCGAGATCATGAACATATCCAATATCGATGACCCCAACATTCAACAGCACGCAATTATCAATTCAAAACTAAGTGAAGTTTCCTTACAATAGACACATCAAACATCAAAACTTGGCTGGGAGTTACGTATCGCCGTCCCCAGCATTCGTATTACTAATTCCACTTCCCACCTAGGCGTTACGTACCGCCGTCCCCAGGGGGTTTCTTATTTACATAATCATATTCATTCCTATTTCCTTATCCACTGGGCGTTACGTATCGCCGTCCCCAGGGAGCTCTCATTTCCATATCCATTTTCTTTCCCACTTGGGCGTTACGTATCGCCGTCCCCAATGGGTTCTCATATCCATTTTGTTTTTCATATCTACCTGGGCGTTACGTATCGCCGTCCCCAGGGGTTTCTAACATCCTTTTTCCACTCATACAAACACCAAAACAATCACGATCATGATCACCGTCAAAATCACAACCACAAACAAGCACAAACACAAGAGGTCAAGCACATCATAAGTACAGGCACAAGTCAATCAATTTAGGACATACAACACTCGAATAAAAATTAAATACTATCTCTATCATCAATCAAGGGTAAAGAAGCATTTAGTATAAGTAATATCAACAATCCACATCGCACAATTATGAAACAGGTAATATCACAATCAAACACATATGTCAGCCAATCATCACACTTGATTCACAAATATAGCACAATATTAGTATTCCAACTTCAATGCATCGTGGAGTACACAAATTATCACCTCGACCGTCAGGTGAGCACTTATAGCAGTATTTTCAGTTTTCCTCCACTCATGCATGAGGAGTATCATCTCATATTCGCCTCAGCCCTCAGGGAAGCACACATAAACATAACCATTTCTCAAATAGTCGGTAACATCAATCATATCTGAATGAGTAACGAGTCTCAGTCATTATCACAACCAATATTATACAAGAGAGCATATTCGTATCCAAAATATACATTTGATGTAAGAACATTGCATTTTTAGAGGCTTAGGATCAAGTAAGAAAAATAATAGAAATATACAATTTTATATAGGTATTATCAACCACAATCTCAACCAGCCTAACAATAGAATTAATTTCTTTAGCAACATCACCAACCCTCCACGAGCCAAGATAAGAAAGCCACTCACCTCGATCCAAAGGATAGATGACTACACCTCTTAGCTTCCCAAACAACGACTGATGTACGCGAATCTATAAACACATTCATAAGCAATGACTCAATTACACAATTCAATATTTAACTTTTAAGTGACCTGAAGGTCTAACTCTTCACAAAAGCTAATGATAGCTTCTCACAAGACACCCAATTCTTAACACTCATCTTAGTCCTTAGCCACACCCACCTAACACTTATCCAAGAGGCCAACTAGAGGCTTGGGTATCAATTTGGGAGCTTTAACAATGTTGGAAAACTATAAGTTTAAAGTAGATTCACAAACAAGTTTCAAAACTAATGGCTTGGGCCATTCTCACAAACTTGATATTTCCATTATTTCAAGCAAACTTTCACACTTAGCTTTTCACAATTTATAATCAAGAATATAATATAAGGGCTCTCCATAGTTTCCAATAAATCCATTTAGTTCATCAAAAATATCAAAATCGCCCCTTAGGACTAAATTGCAACTTTAAAGTTTTACCTATAATAACCAAATTTTAAAATACCTTTTCTAATTCAAAATCAATGCATTAGAACTCATTAAAATTTTCCATTAAACTCATACAAACTAATAATTTCAAGAAAACATAAAGATTTGCTCAAAAACCCCAATTTTCGTCACTTATGAACCCTAGTGTAAAAACAGTCCCAAAAGTTAATATTATAGAGATTTAAGAGCTTCTAGAGGTTTCCAACATGATATACCATCATCAATGGGTTCATTCCAACCAAGAAAATCAAGAAACAATGAAGAATTTGCTGATTTTCGAACACACCTCTGTTATGGCCGAAAATAGAAGCAAAAATGGTAGTGAGGATTTCCATGAACCATGGTATGATCTAGAGGGATGTATACATCATAAATTACTCCCAAACAGCAGGAATTTCATGTATATAGCAGCAAACTATGAACCAAAAACCAGAAAAAAATTGATGGAAGATGGAAAGAGAAAGAAAGAGAGCAAACCAAGAAAAGAAGAGGAGGAAGACGACGGTGGGTCACTGCTGGTCAGCGCATGGCGGAGCTGGAGGTGGCCGGAGGTGGTGCGCGGTGGTCTGGGCTACTGGCATGGGTGGAGGGCCGATGGGTGAAGTGGGAGGAGGAAGAAAATGGTGGAAGACAAAATGAACCCTAAATGAAGATGGAGGGGATCAAGTGGACTGATATGAGAGTGGCTGGGGCCATTTTGAAATTTTCAGAAGTTAGGGGACCAGATCCGATATTAAATTGCAGTACCTCAAAAATTTGCATTTCTGAAAAAGCACAAAATTGTTTAAATCTTTCTAAAATAGTCCCGAAAACTTAAAATTTTAGAGAAAGTTTCTTGAAAAAATTTATATCGTCAGCTTCATTGCGGAGAGTAGATTCCAAATATAAAATTTGTTTTTGAAAATTTTATTTCTAACATGCCTTAGTTCTTATTTAAAAATGTTTTTTGTCGGGTCCAAATAAAAACCCAGATGAAATTTTAAACTCCGTTTGCTCCCAAATTTTTACCACAAGCTAAATAAAATATGGGGATTTCAAATATGACAATTAAAATTCTAAATTTCCGTGTTCACTAATTTCTAAAATTTATAACCCAAAACTCCTAATACTGGTTTACAATTAGTTTAAAATTCTATCCAAAATTCGGAAAATCACTAATTCCATTCTTGAACACCCAAAACTAAATTTTAAAACTCGGGATCTCACAAAACTGTTCGTGTGGATCACTGGCAGAGGAAGGACACACGTTGTTGTGGACTTCTAGGAATTGCGAATTTCAAAGCTACCGTCGGATTAGGTATAAATCTTTCCTTTTCTAGTATAAACACATTTAGTGGATCCTGGAAGGAAATTATAGGGTTATGCAAAAATTTTAAATTTTACCTTTTCTGCTGCGCTCGCTCTATAATTTCCCAACAGTAAACATCTCATCTCACTGGTATAAACACATGTAGTGGATCCTGTGCAGGAGATTATAGGTTTTGTAAAATTTTTTTAAATCTCACCTTTTTTTCCGCTGCGCTCGCTCTATAATCTCCAACACAAGGATGTGACTTGAGTTCACTATATTTCGTTGTAGAGTCAAGATGCCGATGTTGCATTTGTGAAGTATGATCAACTCCTTCAAAGGTAATTGTTGAAGTTGTTTATATATATATATAAGTCGTAGATTACTACTTTGATGAAGTAATGAGACCTTGACATTCCCGGAGTTTGTCTCTCTCACGATTAATGAAGTTGATGTTGGGAAATCACAAGGGACCAAAGCGCGTAGCGGAAGCAAAAATTTAAAATAATTATAAAACTTGGGCAAAGACTTGTGATTTCCTATAAGATCCGCTAGATGAGTTTAAACCGGTGGAGGAAGAAGTTATACCTCAATGTTTCAATCGGTGTGATGCGATCCCGAGAAGCCCACTCCAAGTGTTCCTCCTCTGCCGGTAATCCACACGAACAGTTTTATGACACCAAGGTGCTAGCCTTCAGTTCTTTTCTCCAAAAGAACTCGGGACTCCAATTTACGGTTCTTGGTGATCAAGAACAATTCTTGATCTAGGTATAGGTGGCGCAAGAAATCAAGAGGCTCTCTTGTTTTCGCTCAAAAACCCTAGCTTTCTAGCACAAGTCGAATTCTCTCTCTCTCTTAGAGAAGTTCGATTTTCTCACTCTAAGTCTAGGGTTAGTCGACTTTTCTCTCCTGTCTCAAGTGTGTTGTGTGTCAAAGTCGACTTGCCTCTTTTTTTAATTATGTAGTTTGGGAGTTTGATAATTATAATTAGGGTTTCCCTAATTATATTTGAATATCAAATTATAAAATTATGAGATTACAATAATATCATAATTTTAGGACTTGAATTCTTAATTAAAATATTACCTTAATATCTTAATTTGAATTCAAAATGCAATCTTTGAGAATCAAAATGGAAGATCAAATCTTCCTTGACCCTACTCAAGAAATGCGCCATCTCCCCTCATTTTCTTTGGAATTTTATAAATCCAAAATAACATTCCTAATTCTTAGGAAGTTATAACCAACTTATTATCTTCCAGTGATTTTGAATTAAAATATTACCCTAATATCTTTAATTCAAATTTTGAATCTTGAAATCAAGATCATATCTTGAATTCAAATTCATGACTTTAATTAACAAAACATTTTCATTAAATAAAATCCCTTTATATGAGGCGCCACCCTCAACCCTAATTATCTTAATATTAGTGAATTTAATAAATCACTAATCTCCTAACTTTTAGGAATCTTATCTGATTTATTATTCCCTAATATTATGATTGTAAATAGATTAATCCAATTAACTATTTAACAATTAATATATTTAAACTTGTCCCACAAATTTAAATATCACAATTGTAGATTTTATTTAAGACAAGACTTTATGTCCCAGACATTCAGCTATGTCTAAATTGTGTCACCGGAGTGACTCACGAATTAACCCTAATTCGTGTCCCTGAAAGCGGTGTCTAGATCCTGCTCATGTGTGACCCCGCAGGCCCCACGTGAAGTTGGCAGCAAGCCATCTCCATGACTCACAAGTCGAGAGCGGACTCTAGCAAGCCATCACGACTACCCAAAACACGTGAGTTATCGTTTTATCAAAACTGATTTAACCTTAGTACCACCTTGTCATAGACCCTATTGTCACACAATATCTTGGTTCTGGATAAGGCATGGGAAAGTCATCCATAATCCAAACCACAACTTTCTCGGTTTCCTGAGTTAGTCCCATTTTCCTGAGTGGCCACTCTTTTCTTGGACAGACTCATCGAGGGTGCTAGTTAGATATCTCTCATCTCTATGAGGGAGAAAATTCCATCTTGGTCAACCACATTCCTCAGCACTGTAATCAACCAATCCCGTACCTAGCCTGTATGGCTACCCTGATACGGGCAACGTTGGACTAGGCCAAAGTTTGACAACTACAACGCCGGAATTGTCCAGACCTCAGGTCTAAGGCATCGTGACAGGTGTACAAGAGAGGCTAGCTAATGACTAAACCCATGCAGGACTCTCCGGGTCGGTCCAGCAACTTGTAACCCCTTACATAATTGCACCATGACTCTCGTAAAGCATCTAGTGCATGTATCTCTATACACCGAGGTCATGCTGGTCTTAGTTCATTTCAAGATCCCACTTGAATGAGCGACCAAGGACAGATTTAGATTAATTATCTTATAATTAATCAAGAACGCTATCATAGTAAACATGCTAATAATATGATAACAACATAATTTATCAACTATAAATTAATCAAACATATGTTCAAAACATATACATAAAATGGTTGGCCCTAGGGCACAATCTCCAACAGACTCCCACTTGGACTAGGTACAATCATCAATCAAGCTGTTCCTACACTAGGTACACTGATCAATGCGTCTAATCCCCATCGACGATAAATTACGCTCATGTATGACCCGCGCTAGAGGCTTCGTAAGAGGATCGGCAACGTTGTCCTCGCTTGCTACTTTGCATATCTTCACATCACCTCTGTCAATCATCTCTCTGACAAGGTAAAAACGCCTGAGTATATGTTTGGTCCTTTGTCAAAATACAAGGTAATGGGATCAGCAATGGTCGGAACCACACCAAGCTCGGAAACGAACTTTCTAATCCACACAGCCTCCTTTGCTGCATCTGATGTTGCTATGTACTCAAACTCTGTTGTAGAATCAGCAATCATGCTCTGCTTGGAACTCTTCCAACTCACGCTGCCACCGTTCATGAGAAACACATATCCGGACTGCGATTTGAAATCATCTTGGTCGATTTGGAAACTGGCGTATGTGTGTTGGAGATTGTGCCCTAGGGCCAATCATTTTATGTTAAATATGTTATGAACATATTATTAATTTATGGAAGATAAATTAATGTGTTGTCATATTATTAGCATGTTTACTATGATGACATCCATGATTAATTATGAGATAATTAATCTAAATTTGTCCCTGGTCGATTATTTTTTTGGGAACAAAAATGAAC
This sequence comes from Chamaecrista fasciculata, assembly GCA_003254925.1. NCBI lineage: Eukaryota > Viridiplantae > Streptophyta > Magnoliopsida > Fabales > Fabaceae > Chamaecrista > Chamaecrista fasciculata. The sequence goes on from QANZ01013306.1 coordinate 18,169, forward strand.
TAAGACCAGCATGACCTCGGTGCATGAGATGCACGCACTAGATGTTGGGACGAGAGTCATGGTGCAATTACGTAAGGTGGTTACGAATTGCTGGACTGACCCGGAGAGTCCTGCATGGGTTTAGTCATCAGCTTGCCTCTCCTTGTACGCCTGTAGCGATGCCTTTGACCTGAGGTCATCATTATTCCGGCATTACAGTTGTCAGATTTTGGCTTAGTCGAACGCTGCCCGTAACAGGGTAGTTATAAGTGTTGGAGATTGTGCCCTAGGGCCAATCATTTTATTTGATAAATATGTTGTGAACATATTATTAATTTATGGAAGATAAATTAATGTGTTGTCATATTATTTGCATGTTTACTATGATAACGTCCATGATTAATTATGAGATAATTAATCTAAAATTGTCCCTGGTCGATTATTTTTGTGGGAGCAAAAATGAACTAAGACCAGCATGACCTCGGTGCATGAGATGCACGCACTAGATGCTGGGACGAGAGTCATGGTGCAATTACGTAAGGTGGTTACGAATTGCTGGACTGACCCGGAGAGTCCTGCATGGGTTTAGTCATCAGCTAGTCTCTCCTAGTACGCCTGTAGCGATGCCTTTGACCTGAGGTCAATGACTATTCCAGCGTTGCAGTTGTCAGTCTTTGGCTTAGTCTAACGCTGCCCGTAACAGGGTAGTTATACGGGCTGAGTACGGGACTGGTTGATTGCTCTGCAGTGGGATGTGGATTGGCCAAAATGGGATTTTGTCCCTCATTAATTTGAGAGATATCTAACTGGCGCCCTCGATGAGTCTGTCCAGGAAAATGCGTGGCCACGCGGGAATTGGGACTTACTCAAGGAATCGAGAAAGTTGAGGTTTGGATTATGGATGACATACCTGTGCCTAGTCCATGACCAAGATATCGTAGGACAAACGGATCACGTACACGGAGGTACTGAGGTTAAGTCGTTCTTCCGGTTACCGAACGATCACTCACGGATTTTGGGTAGTTGTGATGGCTTGCTAGAGTCCGCTCACAACTTGTAGGTCATGGGGATGCCCTACTGCCATTATTGCGTGGGGCCTGCTGGGTCACACACGGGCAGGATCTGATCACCATTCGAGAGGGACACGAATTAGGGTTAATTCGTGGGTCACGCGAGTGACACGATTTAAGACACAGAGGAAATGTCTGGGACATTAGGTCTGGTCTTAATTAATCTACAGATGACATATTTAGATTTGTGGGACAAATTTAAATATTAATAATTGAATATAATTAATGAGATTAATTATAGGCAATTTAAATATTAGGAAAATAATTCTGGATAATGTTCCTAAGAGTTAGGAAATTATTGAATTATAAAATTCCTAATAAATAGGAGAGGGTGGCGCCTCTTGGGAATTATTTGGGTTAAATAAAAATGTTTTATTTAATTCAAATAATATTTGAAATTCAAATGGAGATTTGAAATTCAAAAGATTTGGTGAGTATCTTTAAATATCTTTGGTGAATCAAAAATAAGGAAGTTTTTGATTAAATAAATTCCAAGGATAATTTAAGGAGGATGGCGCCTGCTTGGTGGGTCCCATTGGGAGATTTGATCTCTCAATTTGATTCTCCAAGATTGCATTTTGAATTTAAATATAATATTAAGGTAATATTATAATTATAAATTCAAGGCCTAAAATAATTATATTATCAGAATATCTTTATTTTAGGAATTATTAAATCACCAAAATTTTTCCCTATATATATAAGGTGTAAGTCGACTTGCACCATGACACTTTTAGTGAAACCCTAGTTTTGATTTTCCTCCTAAGAGTTAGAGAGAGAAAATATTCCTTTGCACACACATAGAGAAAATCGACTTTCTCTAAGAGTTAGAGGAAGATTTCGATTTTGCTCATATAATTAGGGTTTGAGAGAAGAATAGGCAAGAAGGAGTTCTTGTGGGGGGATTCTTCTAGCGCCACCTCTAAAAGTCTGAATCATCAAGAAGGAGTTCTTGATATTCAGAGGTCTGTAGATTGGTCCCAGAAATTCTTTTGAGAAAAGAATTTGGAGGCTAGCACCTCGGTGGTCAAAGAAACTGTTCGTGTGGATTACTGGCAGAGGGAGAACTCTGGGAGTGGATCCGTGGAACTCGCCCCGTACAACCATCGTTTGGAACTCTGAGGTATAACACTAACCAAAAGTTTTAAATTCTACTAGCGGATCCGTTCGGGAATCATAGGACCTAGGCGTTTTTTTTTATTTTTATTTTTATTTTTGCTTCCGCTGCCTTAGGCGCCTAGGATTCCCAACAGTGGTATCAGAGCCACGCTAGTTCTAGGATTTAAAACTTATGTTTGTGCATGAGATGTATGAATTTTTGTGTTTTGTGTTTACCGCTTTCAAACAAATTGGTTTTACAAAGAAATCCACCGATCAGTTTTCTTAAAATCAATCTACAGAAAAATTGTGCAAATTATATGTATGAGATACATATAAGTCGATTGGATCGAAGGAAAAATTTTTCTTGAGTTTCTAGGCTAAAATCGAAAATCCTGTATAATTATAATTAAAAGTGTTTTAATTATAATAATTATATGGGTGGCTGAAAATTATTAAAATTTGGAATTTTAATATTTTTGGGGGTCAATATTTATAAATTCTTGAATGAGATTCATGGTATTTATAATTATTGACAATAGGCCTAATCTCAAGAAAAGGCATGTTAAAATTGCACAGACCTAAATTAAAACACAATTTTAAAAGAGTTTTAATTTGTGTGTTTTGTTACCGTGTTTGACAATAATATATGAAGTGTTCATATTTGTATTGTATGGTGTTGGATATGGCTCTAGGAGGTTATTTTTGGTAAATACGGCCTGCGTGTCGTCTCCCTCTACTCTGGATGTAAAATTTAAATTTCTGTTTATACCTCAATGTAACTGGGGTTTATTCACGTGTAATTTTTATTTTTCCTTTTAGAAAGGTTCTCTCATTGGCTTGGGAGAACTCTAGGGTAGATGGGCCATATCTAAACACGGTTTCTTTTATGCATTTAGATGTATGAGATGCGCTAGATGTATGGTTTTAGGGCTGCGATTTTAACATGCTATTTATTTATTTTTGCGCTATTACGTATGCGATACGGGCGTGGGGTTTTGTATGAGATACAAAATCCAGGCACATGTTTGTATGTATGAGATACATGGGGGAGCAAACATGGCGCATGACTCGTTTAATTTTAAAATCAGGGTTTTTTAAAATTAAAAAGTCGGAACCATATTTTAATTAATTTTAAAATAATTCAAACCCTTTTAGTAAATTTAAGTAATTAATGCCATCGCTAAAACGCCCTGCCAAAATCTTGTTCATCGTAGAGCGGTGATCGCCTCCGCGACACGTATCTACCTTGACCTTGAGGAAGCACGGGTGAATGGGATCTTCAACACGATGCCTGTTGAAATCTTGGTACCTTTGAATACGGTGATCGCCTCCGCGACACGTGTTGCAGTTGGGCCTTGATGATATGGGGGTTGGCCCATTGGGCCTCATTGTTTTGAATTTAGCCATTCACATGTTTTACCGAGTGACTTAATGGGGTTATCAAAACGGTTTTGGACCCCAAGGCATTAGATGGGATAAACATGCCCTATCATGAGATGATAGTAGTCCCATAAAGATCTAAGAGTCACATGAGATGTGATTGGTAAGAGTTACCTACCTAAATAGCTAAAGGGTGCATGATCGCCTCCGCGACGGTAAACTTTAGTGAAATATGGATCTTAGCCACCAACTAATAAATTTCACTGGGTTTTATAAAATGGTGGATACACTTTTATTTCCTGCTAATTAAAGCTTTTCATATCTTAATTGTAGAAATGGCAACGAACGTTCAAACACTATCACTGCGATCTGTCCTTGAGAAGGACAAGTTGACTGGGACTAACTTCCTTGACTGGTATCGTAATTTGAGAATAGTTCTCACCCAGGAAAGGAAGCTCTATGTCCTAGAGAACCCCATCCCTGAACAGCCTGCTGCTAACGCTCCAAGAGCTCAGAGAGATGCTTATGAGAAGCATCAAAGTGACTCTGTGGACGTTGCCTGTCTTATGCTGGTAACCATGGTTCCCGAGATCCAAAAGAACTTGGAGAACAAAGGGGCATATGAGATAATAACACATCTCAGGGAAATGTTCCAAGTACAGGCAAGGCAAGAGAGATATGAGACAGCAAAGGCTCTATACTCTTGCAAAATGGCAGAAGGTCAATCTGTTAGTGCCCACGTCTTGAAGATGCAGGGGTACATAGATCACCTTGCCAGGCTGGGTTTTCCCATTGTGCCAGAGCTAGCGACGGATTTGATCCTGCATTCGCTACCTCGCAGTTATGACCAGTTCATACTGAATTTCAACATGAATGGCATGGAGAAAACTATTTCTGAACTGCATGGGATGCTAAAGACTGCTGAGGTGTCCATTAAGAAGGCGCCTAGCACTGTCTTACTAGTTCAGGATAAGGGAAAGGGTAAGGGCAAAGGAAAGAGGAAAGGAGATGCTGAGGTTAGTGGGACTAAGCCTGCAGCAAAACCTAACCCACCGCCTGCCAAGAAGGCAAAGTCCAATAAGGAGACAGTTTGTTTCTTCTGCCAGAAGCCAGGACACTGGAAGAGAAACTGCAAACTGTTCTTGGAAGATCTGAAGAAGAAGAAGAGCGAAGCCTCTACTTCAGGTATCTATGTTATAGGTGTTCACTTGTCTACTCCTACTACTTGGGTATTGGATACCGCTTGTGGTTCTCACATATGTACTAATGTGCAGGGGTTGAGAAGAAGTAGAAAGCTGAACAGGGGCGAGGTGGACCTACGTGTGGGCAATGGAGCAAGAGTTGCTGCTGTTGCTGTAGGAACATTCGAGCTAGTTTTGCCCACTGGGCTTGTATTGTTTTTGAACAATTGTTATTATGTACCATCTCTTAGTTCTAACATTATTTCGCTTTCTTATTTGGATAAGGAAGGATTTGTTTGTGTGAATGGGAATGGTAGATGTTCTATTTATAAGAATGAGGTGTTATATGCTTATGGTGATTTGCATGATAACCACTATATCTTAAAATTAGAACAAAGACATAATAATAACGAAATCTATAACATTGATACGAAAAGGATTAAGACTGGCGAGCCTAATCCTACATACCTTTGGCATTGTCGTTTAGGCCATATAAACGAGAAACGCCTCGAGAAGCTCCATAAGGATGGACTTCTAAGCTCATTTGATTTCGAATCATATGATGCTTGCGAATCTTGTCTACTTGGTAAGATGACAAAGGCGCCATTCACTGGCCGCAGTGAAAGGGCAACTGACTTACTGGGGATCATACATAGTGATGTATGTGGACCCATGAGCATCAGCGCCAGAGGTGGGTACTCCTACTTCATTACGTTTACTGACGACTTCAGTAGATATGGGTATATCTACTTGATGAAGCATAAGTCAGAGTCTTTTGACATGTTCAAAAGATTTCAGAATGAAGTTGAGAACCAGCTTGACAAGAAAATCAAGATCCTACGATCAGATCGAGGAGGCGAGTATTTGAGTCAAGACTTCATTGATCATCTTAGTAGTTGTGGGATAGTCTCACAACTGACTCCACCTGGAACACCACAGTGGAATGGTGTGTCTGAGAGGAGGAATCGAACTCTATTAGATATGGTTCGGTCTATGATGAGTCAAACCGATCTTCCGCCATCCTTTTGGGGGTACGCTTTAGAAGCTGCCGCTCTCACACTTAACCGTGTTCCGTCTAAGGCTGTTGAGATCTGTCAAGGTGAAAACGTCTGAGTATATGTTTGGTCCTCTGGTGGGACCGTGGCTCCTTGGCTTGCGCAATAGCTTCACTATTGTCACAATACAGGGTAATGGGATCAGAGATGGTCGGAACCACACCAAGCTCGGAGATGATCTTTCTAATCCACACAGCCTCCTTTGCTGCATCCGATGCTGCAATATACTCAGACTCCGTTGTAGAATCGGCAATTGTGCTCTGCTTGGAACTCTTCCAGCTCGAGCTGCTACCACTCAGGAGAAACACATATCCTCACTACGATTTAAAGTCATCTTGGTCGGTTTGGAAACTCGCGTCTGTGTAACCGCTTACACATAGCTCTTCATCAGTTCCACCGCAAACCAAGAACTCATCCTTAGTCCTTCTCAAGTACTTAAGGATATTTTTGACAGCGATCCAATGATCCTCACAAGGGTCTTGTTGGAATCGACTTGTCTTGCTTAGGGAAAATGACACATAGGGTCGAGTACATAGCATGGCATACATGATGGATCCTATTGCCGAAGCATAAGGAATTCCACTCATGCGCCCTCGCTCAACAAGTGTCTTGGGACACTATTTCTTGCTCAGGGTCAGCCCATGATTAATCGGTATGAATCCCTTCTTGGAATCTTGCATACTGAACCTCTTCAGTACCTTATCCAAGTACGTACTCTGACTCAATCCAAGAAGCCTACGAGATCTATCTCTATAGATCTTGATGCCTAGAATATAGGCAGCTTCTCCTAAGTCCTTCATTGAGAAAGATTTTCCCAACTAGGATTTTACAATCTCTAAGGTTGGAACATCATTTCCAATGAGTAATATGTCATCGACATATAATACCAAGAACACAATTGTGCTCCCACTAACCTTCTTGTAAACACAAGGTTCATTAGGGTTTTATAAGAAGCCAAACTCTTTGACTACTTCATCAAAACGATGATTCCAACTCTTGGATGCTTGCTTCAATCCATAAATGGATCTCTGAAGCTTGCATACCATGTCTGGTGCCTCAGGACATACAAACCCCTTCGGTTGTGTCATATACACATCCTCGGGCAGCCTTCCATTAAGGAACGCTGTTTTGACATCCATTTGCCATATCTCATAGTCATAATATGCGGCTATGGCAAGGAGGATCCTAATGGCCTTGGCCATTGCAACAGGCAAAAATGTTTCGTCATAGTCTATACCATGACGTTGCATAAATCCCTTCGCAACTAGCCTCGACTTGAAGACGTTGACATTGCCATCCATGTCTGTTTTTTCTTTGAAAACCCACTTGCACCCTACGGGTTTTACCCCTTCGGGTGGAGCGACCAACGTCCATACCTTGTTGTCGTACATAGATTGCATCTCATCCTTCATGGCTTCAATCCATTTCTCAGTGTTGGGATCCACGATAGCTTCTTGATAGGTGGTTGGCTCACCATGCTCCGTGAGCAACACATCCTTGTTTTCAGTCACCAGAAATCCATATCTCTCAGGATGAAAACGTGTCCTATCAGACCTTCGTGGTCTTTGTGTCACTGGAGGAGTTTCCGCAACATCTTGTGGTTCTTCTCCAGTTTCCGTCTGCGCCTCTAATGCGTCTTGTGGAGCTTGAACTTCTTCAAGCTGTATCTTACTCTCACTGTTTCTTTTGGAAATTAGATCCTTCTTGTTGGGAAATCACAGAGGGAGCGCAGCGGAAGAAATTAAAAATTTTGGACTAAAACGCAAATAAAACTAAAAGCTAACTCTGTGATTCCTTCCAGGATCCACTAACTATGTTTATACCAGATAAGAAAAGGGATGTTTACCTAGTTTCAATCGGTGACTTATCGTGTTCGCGAATTTGAGAAGTCCACTGAGTGTCCTTCCTCTACCGGTGATCCACACGAGCAGTTTGGCAGATGCCTAGGTGCTAGCCTCCTTCACTTCTTCCCAAGTGAATACGGGAACTCTATCTATGATTCTTGAATAATCAAGAACTGTTCTTGATTATCAAGATTGATTGGGAAGTACTAATATTATCAGGTGCAGGTCCAATTCTCTTTCTTCAAGAAAATCGACTCACTCTCATAATATTAGGACTAGGCGATTTTTCACTCTCTATAGATGCTCTAGGCGAAATTCTTGGTCTGACCAAGAATTGATCTGTGTTGTGAGTTATCTCTGAGATAGGCGCCTAGTGCCTCTATTTATAGTGTTCTCATTCCTAGTTTTAGGGAATCCTAATCCAATTAGGATATCTCTAAGATATGGGATATCTTTTAGATATCTCAAAATATCTTTTGATTTATAATATTAAACTTAATATTATAATTCAAAAATAAGGCCCAATTTCGAATTTGACCTATCCTAGATCAAATCTTGGATCAAATCTTAATTTGCTCAAATCCTATTGGTTGGAATGAGTCATGAGATTTTGATTTTATAATTTAAATATTACTTTAATAATTAAATATAAAAATCGACTTTAGCCTAGACCCAAACTCTAAAATGCAAGATCAAATCTTCCATCCCAAGAAAGGGGGTAGGCGAAATTCTCATGGAGTTTTTGGAGGAATTTTATAACAACCCAAACTCCTTAGGTAGTTATAACTAATTCCTAACAATTTTGAATAAAAGAATTACCTTAATATCTTTTAATTCAAATCCTATATCTTTTCCAAAAGATATTTATCTTATCTTTATTTAATTAATAAAAACAATTTCTATTAATAAAAACAAAGATAATGAGGCGCCACCCTCATCCTTTTATTTCCCAATTTTAGTGAATTTAATAAATCAATAATTCCCTAATTTTTAGGAAACTTATTTAATTTATTTATTCACTAATATTTTAATTGTAAAACTATTTAACAATTAATTTAAATTTAAATTTGTCCAACAAATTTAAAACCTCAATCATAGATATTTATTTAAGACAAGATTTAATGTCCTAAGACATTTAACTATGTCCTAAATTGTGTCACCTAAGTGACTCACGAATTAACCCTAATTCGTGTCCCAAAAATTAGCATCTTGATCCTGCTCATGTGTGACCCAGCAGGCCTCACGTGAAGTTGGCAGCAAATCATCTTTATGATTCACAAGTTGTGAGCGGACTCTAGCAAGCCATCACAACTACCCAAAACACGGGAGTTATCGCTTTAACGATTTAACGATTTAACCTAAATACCACCTTGTCATAATTCCTATTGTCTCACGATATTTTGGTCATGGATCAGGCACGGGAATGTCATCCAAAATCCAAACCACAACTTTCTCGATTTCCTGAGTTAGTCCCAATTCCCAGCGTGGCCACGCATTTCTTGGACAGACTCATCGAGGGCGCCAGTTAAATATCTCTCATCTTAAATGAGGGACAAAATCCCATCTTGGTCAACCACATTCCTTTGCACGGTAATCAACCAAACCCGTACCTAGCCTGTATGGCTACCCTGCTACGGGTAACGTTGGACTAGGCCAAAGTTTGACAACTACAATGCCGGAATAGTCAAGACCTCAGGTCTAAGGCTATCGTGACAGGTGTACAGGAGAGGCTCGCTTATGACTAAACCCATGCAGGACTCTCCGGGTCGGTCCAGCAACTTGTAACCCTTACATAATTGCATCATGACTCTCGAGAAGCATCTAGTGCATGTATCTCTATACACCGAGGTCATGCTGGTCTTGGTTCATTTACGCTCCCACGTGAATGATCGACCAGGGACAGTTTTAGATTATTTATCATATAATTAATCAAGGATTGTTATCATAGTAAACACGCTAATAATATGATAACCATTAATTTATCTCCATAAATTAATTAATATGTTCAAAACATATTTATAAAATGATTGGCCCTAGGGCACAATCTCCAACACTTCTTTAAGAAGAACCCACTTCTGACTACAAACACTTTGTTGTCAGTTGGGCAGTAGACATAATACCCCCTCGTTTCCTTGGGGTATCCCACAAATAGACAATTGAGGGATTTGGGAGATAGCTTATCGTTAGCTTGTTGCTTAACGTAAACCTCACATCCCCAAACCTTGAGGTAAGACATAATGGGACTCTTCCCACTCCATATCTCATATGGCGTCTTCTCAACTGCCTTAGACGGAACACGATTAAGTGTGAACGCGGCAGCTTCTAAAGCATATCCCCAAAAGGATGGCGGAAGATCAGTTTGACTCATCATAGATCGAACCATATCCAATAGAGTTCGATTCCTCCTTTGAGACACACCATTCCACTGTGGGGTTCAGGAGGAGTAAGTTGTGAGACTATCCCACAACTTACTTGACTCAAATACTCGCCTCCTCGATCAGATCGAAGGACCTTGATTTTCTTGTCAAGTTGGTTCTCTACTTCATTTTGAAATCTCTTGAACATTTCAAAAGACTCTGACTTGTGCTTCATTAGGTAGACGTAGCCATACCTATTGAAGTCGTCAGTAAACGTAATGAAGTACGAGTAACCTCCTCTAACATGGATAATCATGGGTCCACATACATCACTATGTATGATTCCCAACAAGTGAGATGCCCTCTCTCTGTGACCAGTAAAGGGCGCCTTTGTCATCTTACTAAGTAGACAAGATTCGCAAGCATCATATGATTCAAAATCAAATGAGCTTAGAAGTCCATCTCTATGGAGCTTCTCTAGGCGTTTCTCATTTATATGGCCTAAACGATAATGCCAAAGGTATGTAGGATTAGATTCGTTAATCTTAATCCTTTTCGTATCGATGTTATAGATCTCGTTATTACGTTGTTGTTCCAATTTTAAGATATAGTGGTTATCGTGCATATCTCCATAAGTATATAACACATTATCTTTGTAAATTGAACATTTTCCATTCCCATTCACACAAACAAATCCTTCCTTATCCAAATAAGAAAGTGATATAATGGTAGAACTCAAGGATGGAACATAATAACAATTGTTTAATAACAAAACAAGCCCAGTGGGCAAAACTAGCTCGTATGTTCCTACAGCAACAGCAGCAACCCTTGCACCATTGCCTACACATAGGTCCACCTCACCTATGCTCAGCTTTCTACTTCTTCTCAACCCCTGCACATTAGTACATATGTGAGAACCACAAGCAGTATCCAATACCCAAGTGGTAGGAGTAGACAAGTGAACGCCTATAACATAGATACCTGAAGTAGAGGCTTCGCTCTTCTTCTTCTTCTTCTTCAGATCTTCCATGTACAGCTTGCAATTCCTCTTCCAGTGTCCAGGCTTCTGGCAGAAGAAACAAACTGCATCCTTGGTGGGCTTTGCCTTCTTGGCAGGCGGTGGGTTAGGCTTAGCTGCAGGCTTGGTCCCACCAACCTCGGCGTCTCCTATCCTATTTCCTTTGCCCTTCCCCTTTCCCTTGTTCTTAACTAACAAGACAGTGCTAGGCGCCTTCTTTATGGATGCCTCAACAGTCTTCAGCATCCCATGCAGTTCAGATACGAATTTCTCCATGCCATTCATATTAAAGTTTAAGACGAACTGGTCATAACTTCTAGGTAGCGAATTAAGGATCAAATCCGTCGCTAGCTCTGGCAAAATGGGTAATCGCAGCCTGGCAAGGTGATCTATATACCCCCTCATCTTTAAGACGTGGGCACTCACAGATCCACCTTCTGCCATCTTGCAAGAGTAAAGGGCCTTTGCAGCCTCAATCCTCTCTTGCATTGCCTGTACTTGGAACATTTCCCTGAGATGTGTTATCATCTCATATGCCCCCATGTTCTCCAAGTTCTTTTGGATCTCGGGAACCATGGTAACCAGCATAAGACAGGCAACATCCACAGAGTCACTTTGATGCTTCTCGTAAGCATCTCTCTGTGCTCTTGGAGCGTTTGCAGCAGGCTGTTCAGGGATGGGGTTTTCCAGGACAAAGAGCTTTCTCTCCTGGTTGAGAGCAATTCTCAGATTTCAGTACCAGTCGAGAAAGTTAGTCCCAGTCAACTTCTCCTTCTCAAGGACAGATCGCAGTGATAGTGTTGAAACGTTTGTTGCCATTTGATTCTAGAATTTAGATATGAAAAGTTTAATTAGCAGGAAAAATAAATATCCACCATTTTATAAAACCCAGTTAAATTTATTATTAGTGGCTAAGACCCATATTTCACCAAAGTTTACCGTCGCGTAGGCGATCATGCACCCTTTGGTTATTTAGGTAGGTAACTCTTTACCATTCACATCCTATGTGACTCTTAGATCTTTATGGGACTGTATCATCATATGATACTTATTATGGCATGTTTATCCCATCTAATGCCTTGAGGTCCAAAACCGTTTTGATAACCCCATTAAGTCACACGATAAAACATGTGAATGGCTAGGTTCAAAACAACGAGGCCGAAGCCCAACCCCATATCATCAAGGCCCAACTGAACACGTGTTGCGTAGGCGATCACCGCATTCAAAGAACCATGATTTCAATGGGCGTCGCGTTGAAACTCCCATTGACCCGTGTCTCCTCAAGGTCAAGGCAGATACGTGTCACGTAGGCGATCACCGCTCCACAATGAACAAGATTTTAACAGGGCGTTTTATCGACGGCATTAAAACTTAATATTTTCTAAAAGGGTTTGATTTTTAAAATGTTCCGTTTTATAGTTTAATTTTTAAAACTCCTTTTAAAATTAAACGAGTCATGCCACATGTTTATTTTCCCATGTATCACATACATATAAACATGTGCACGGATCTTGCATCCTATGCAAAATCTCACGCTCGTATCGTATACGTGGTTGTAGCGTAAAATTTTAAAATAGCATGTTAAAATATCGCACCCTAAGCATACATCTAGCGCCTTGCATCACATACAAACTAAATGTAAAAACATACCGTGTTTAGATATGGCCCATCTACCCTATAATCCTCTCAAGCCAATGAGAGAATTTTTCTAAAAGAAAAATAAAATTACATAAGAATAAACCCCAGTTACATTGAGGTATAAACTGAAAGTAAAATTACAATAGAGTGGAGGGAGACGACACGCAGGCCGTATTTACCAAAAACCCTAGAGCCATATCCAACACCACACAATTCACATATGAACAATTCATACAATTATGTCAAACACGACATACAACAACACATATCAAAAATCATTTTTAAAATGTGTTCAATTTAGGGTTTGTGCAATTTTAACATGCCTTTCTTTGAAATTGGGCCTTTGTATCAATAATTATAAAAACCATGAATCCCATTCAAGAATTTAAATTATTGACCCAAAAATTTTAAAATTCGTAATTTTAATAAATTTTCAGCCACCCCACTATAATTATAATTAAAACAATTTGTTTATAATTATATAGGGATTTCGACTTTAGGCCTTAAATTCACAGAAAAATTTTCCAATCGATCCTATCGATTCCATATGTATCATATACATAATTTGCACCTTTTTCGTAGATTGAGTTTTTAAGAAAACTGTTCGGTGGACTAACCTAGCTCTGATACCACTGTTGGGAAATCCCGGCGTAAAACGCAGCCGAAGCAAAATACAAAAATTAAAATTAAAATGCGCCAGCCCTAGATTTCCCGAACGGATCCGCTAGTTGAACTTAAAACCTGTTAAGATAGTGGTATACCTCACGAGTTCCAATCGATTTGGTTGTACGGGGCGTTTCCTAGAAGTCCACGTGACGCGTCCTTCCTCCTCCGGTGATTCACACGAACAGTTTTCCGGGCACCAAGGTGCTAGCCTGCGGTTCTTTTCTCCAAAAGAACCAGGGATTCAATCTACGGTGTTTGAATTCAAGAACTCTTTCTTGAATCAAAGAGCTAAAGTGGCGCAAGGGAGAAGGAAGGGGCAAGAACTCTTTCTTTTATTCTCTTCTCTCAAAACCCTAATTTTTGGTGGTGCAAATCGAATTCCCTAACACTTAGGCCAACTCGATTTTTCCTCTCTCTAAACTCTAGGGAGCCAAAAATTTCTCTTTCTTAAATGAGCTAGGGCTTGAAGGTGGCGACTTGCTCTCTTCACTCTCTAGGGAAGAAAAACAAATTTTCACAAAATGAATTGTGTGCCTTGCCAAGTCGCCTAGCCCCCTTAGGGTTATAATTATAATTAGAGCATTATTATAATTCTAAAATCATAATATCATGACTTCATGAATTGAATTTCCAATTAAAATATTACTTAATATTTCAATTCAAATTCAAATCGTAATCTTAGGGAATCAAATGGAAGATCAAATCTTCCCTTGGGACCCACCCAAGAAAGGCGCCATATGCTCCAATTTTCCTTGGAATTTTATAAATAAAAAACATTCCTAACAATTAGGAAGTTATGATTTTCCAAAGATTATGAGTTAAGATATTACCCTAATATCTTAGATTCAAATCTTTTGATATCTACATCAAATCTTTTGAATTCAAACTCATGAGCTAAATTAATAAAACACTTTTATTAATCTAAAACCATAAAATGAGGCACCACCCTCAAACAATATTGGAGAATTTTATAAATCAATAATCTCCTAACTTTTAGGAATCTTATCTGATTTATTATTCCCTAATATTATAATTGTAAATAATTAATCCCATTAAATATTTAACAATTATTACATTTAAACTTGTCCCACAAATTTAAATATATCACAACTGTAGATTATTTAAGACAAGACTTAATGTCCCAGACATTTTGCTATGTCTTAAATTGTGTCACCGGAGTGACCCACGAATTAACCCTAATTCGTTTCCCTTTAAGCGGTGTCCTGATCCTGCTCATGTGTGACCCAGCATGCCTCACGTGAAGTTGGCAGCAAGCCATCTCTATGACCTACAAGTCGTGAGCGGACTCTAGCAAGCCATCACGACTACCCAAAACACGTGAGTTATCGTTTTTACCAAAACCGACTTAACCTTAGTACTTCCTTGTCACAGACCCTATTGTCCTACGATATCTTGGTCATGGATTAGGCACAGGAAAGTCATCCATAATTCAAACCACAACTTTCTCGATCTTCTTGAGTAAGTCACAATATACTGAGTGGCCACTCCTTTTCTTGGACAGACTCATCGAGGGCGCCAGTTAGATATCTCTCATTTAATGAGGGAAAAAATCCCATCTTGGCCAAACCACATTCCTCAGCACGACAATCAACCAAACCCGCACCTAGCCCTTATGGCTACCCTGCTACGGGCAACGTTAGACTAGGCCAAAGTCTGACAACTACAACACCAGAATAATGATGACCTCAGGTCCAAACCCATGCAGGACTCTCCGGGTTAGTCCACCAACTTGTAACCCTTTACATAATTGCACCATGACTCTCGTTCCAGCATCTAGTGCATGCATCTCTATGCACCGAGGTGATGCTGGTCTTAGTTCATTTTCGCTCCCACGAAAACAATCGACCAGGGACAGATTTAGATTAATTATCACATAATCAATCACGGACGCTATCATAGTAAACATGCTAATTTTGATAACAACATAATTCATCTCTATAAATTAATCCAAATGCTCATAACATTTTACATAAAATGATTGGCCCTAGGGCACAATCTCCAATAGGGCCCACATACATCACTATGTATGATTCCCAATAAGTCAGACGCCATTTCACTGTGACCAGTGAAAGGGGCCTTTGTCATCTTTATGGAGCTTCTCTAGGCGTTTCTCGTTTATATGGCCTAAACGAGAATGCCAAAGGTATGTAGGATTAGATTCGCTAATTTTAATCCTTTTCGTGTCAATGTTATAGAAATCGTTATTACGTTGTTGTTCCAATTTTAAGATGTAGTGATTATCTTGCAGATCACCATAACCAAATAACACATCATCCTTGTAAATTGAACATCTACCATTCCCATTCACACAAGTAAACCCTTCCTTATCCAAATAAGAAAGTGAAATAATGTTTGAACTTAAAGACGGTACGTAAAAACAATTGTTCAAAACAAATATAAGCTCAGAGGGCAATACAAGCTCGTATGTTCCTACAGCAACAGCAGCAACCCTTGCTCCATTGCCCACTCGTAGGTCCACCTCGCCCCTGTCCAGCTTCCTACTGTCTCTAAGACCCTGCACATTTGTACAAATGTGAGAACCACATGCAGTATCTAATACCCAAGTGGCTGTAGAAAAATGGACACCTATAACATAGATACCTGAAGTAGAGGCCTCAGCGCCTTTCTTTTGCTTCTTCAGATCTTCCATATACAGCTTGCAATTCCTCTTCCAGTGTCTAGGCCTCTAGCAGAAAAAGCAAACTGTATCCTTGGCGGGCTTTGCCTTCTTGGCAGGTTGTGGGTTGGGCTTGGGCGCTGGCTTGGTCCCACCAACCAGGTCCTTTCCCTTCCTCTTTCCTTTGCCCTTCCCCTTCCCCTTGTTGTTCTGAACCAACAAGACCGTGATAGGCGCCTTCTTGATGCCTCAACAATCTTGAGCATCCCATGCAGTTCAGAAACGGATTTCTCCATGCCATTCATGTTGAAATTCATGACGAACTGGTCATAACTTATGCACAGCGAGTTCAGGATCAAATTCGTCGCAAGCTCCGGTGCAATGGGAAATCCCAGCCTACCAAGGTGATCTATGTACCCCTTCATCCTCAAGACGTGATCTCAAACCTCTCTTGTCGTGCCTGTTGTTGGAACATTTCCCTGTGATGTGTAACCATCTCGTAGGCCCTCATGTTCTCCAAGTTCTTTTGGATCTTGGGAACCATGGTGGCCAACATCAGGCAAGCAACATCCACAGAGTCATTGACATGCTTCTCATCAGCATCTCTCTGAGCTCTTGGAGCGTTGGCTGCAGGCTGTGCGGGAATGGGGTTTTCTAGGATGTACAGCTTCCTTTCCTGGGTGAGAACAATTCTCACATTTTAGAACCAGCAAAATTTAAGATATGAAAGTTGATTAGCAAAATAATATGATTCTACAATTTAAGATATGAAAGTTGATTAGCAAAATAATATATCCACCATTTTATAAAACCCAGCAAAATTTATTATTAGTGGCTAAGACCCATATTTCACCAAAGTTTACCGTCGTGGAGGGCGATCATGCACCGTTTGGTTATTTAGGTAGGTAACTCTTTACCAATCGCATCTCATGTGACTCTTAGATCTTTATGGGACTGTATCATCATATGATACTTATTATGGAATGTTTATCCCATCTAATGCCTTGAGGTCCAAAACCGTTTTGATAACCCCATTAAGTCACACAATAAAACTTGTGAATGGCTAGGCTCAAAACAACGAGGTCGAAGCCCGACCCCATATCATCAAGGCCCACTAAACCCATGTCGTAGAGGGCGATCACCGCACCTAGCAAACCAAGACATCAACGAGGCGTTGCGTTGAATCTCCCATTCACCCGTGTTTCCTCAAGGTCAAGGTTCTACGTGTCACGGAGTGCGATCACCGCTCTACGATGAACACGATTTTAACAGGGTGTTTTATTGATGGCATTCAAACTTAAGATTTTTAAAAGGGTTCAATTTTTAATGTTCCGTTTTAGTTCAATTTTAAACAGATTTTAAAATTAAACGAGTGTGCCAAGTGTTTATTTCCGCATGTATCTCATACAAATAAACACATGCACGGATTTTGTATCTCATACAAAATTCTACGCTCGTATCGTATACATAATTGTAGCGTTAAAATAAAATTGCATGTTAAAATTCACACCCCTAGGTATACATCTAGCGCATTGCATCTCATACAAATACTAAAAAAAACACACCGTGTTTAGATATGGCCCATCTACCCTATAATCCTCTCAAGCTGATGAGAGAATTTTTCTAAAAAGAAAAGTAAAATTACATTGGGAAAAACCTCAGTTACATTGAGGTATAAATAAAAAGTAAAACTACAACAGAGTATAGGGAGACGACACGCAGGCCGTATTTACCAAAAACCCTAGAGCCATATCCAACACCACATAACACATATGAACAATTCACATATTATCATGTCAAGCACGTCATACAACAACACATACCAAAAACAATTTTTAAAATGTGTTTAATTAGGGCCTTGTATCAATAGGGTTTGTGCAATTTTAACATGCCTTTCTTGAAATTGGGCCATGTATCAATAATTATAAAATTCAATATTCACATTCAAGAATTTAAATTATTGACCCAAAAATTTTAAAATTCATAATTTTAATAAATTTCCAGCCACCCCACAATATTATAATTAAAACACATTTAGTTATAATTATATAGGGATTTCGACTTAGGCCTTAAAATTTCAAGAAAAATTTCCAAATCAATCCAATTGATTTACTATGTATCATATACATATAATTTGCACCTATTCCATAGATTGAGTTTTTAAAGAAAACTTTCGGTGGATTTTCGCAAATACAAACATACGATTGAAAGCAGTAAACAAACATCAAACATCACATGTACAATTCACCAAAACTAGCGTGGCTCTATAATCTCCAACACAAGGATGTGACTTGAGTTCACTATATTTCGTTGTAGAGTCAAGATGCTGATGTTGCATTTGTGAAGTATGATCAACTCCTTAAAAGGTAATTGTTGAAGTTGTTTATATATATATATATAAGTCGTAGATTACTACTTTGATGAAGTAATGAGACCTTTGTTGGAGATTGTGCCCTAGGGCCAATCATTTGATAGATATGTTGTGAACATATCAATTAATTTATGGAGATAAATTAATGGTTATCATATTATTAGCATGTGATAATTAATCTAAATTTGTCCCTAGTCGATTGTTTTTCGTGGGAGCGAAAATGAACTAAGATCAGCATGACCTCGGTGCATAGAGATGCATGCACTAGATGCTGGAACGAGAGTCATGGTGCAATTACGTAAGGGGTTACGAGTTACTGGACTGACCCGGAGAGTCCTGCATGGGTTTAGTCATCAGCTTGCCTCTCTTGTATGCCTGTCACGATGCCTTAGACCTGAGGTCATCATTATTCCGGCGTTGCAGTTGTCAGACTTTGGCTTAGTCTAACGTTGCCCGTAGCAGGGTAGCCATAAGGGCTAAGTACGGGTTTGGTTGATTGCCGTGCTGAGGAATGTGGACTGACCAAAATTGGGATTTTGTTCCCCATTAATTTGGGAGATATCTTACTGGCGCCCTCGATGAGTCTGTCCAGGAAAATGCGTGGCCACGCTAGAGAATGGGACTTACTCAAGGAGATCGAGAACGTAAAGGTTTGGATCATGGATGACTTTCCCGTGCCTGATCCATAACCAAGATATCGCAGAACAATAGGGTCGGTGCCATGGAGGTACGAAGGTTAAAATCGGTTTTGGTAGCAAACGATCACTCACGTGTTTTGGGTAGTCGTGATGGCTTGCTAGAGTCCGCTCACGACTTGTAGGACATAGGGATGACCTACTGCCAACTTCACATGGGGCCTGCTGGGTCACACACGAGCAGGATTAGAACACACTTTATAAGGGACACGAATTAGGGTAATTCGTGGGTCACTCCGTGGCCAAATTTAAGACACAGAGGAAATGTCTGGGACATTATGTCTTGTCTTAAATTTTCTACAGTTGAGAAGTGTTTAAATTTGTGAGACAAATTTAAATATAATAATTGTTAAATGATTAATAGGGATTAATTATTTACAATTTAAATATTAGGAAAAATAATTCAAATAAGTCTCCTAAAAGTTAGGAGATTATTGAATTATAAAATTCCCTAATATTGTTGATGAGGGTGGCGCCTCATAGGGCCTTTTTATTAATAAAAAATGTTTTATTAATTTAAAGTCATGAATTTGAATTCAAAAGATTTGATCGAGATATTAAAAGATTTGAATTCAAAAGATTTGGTGAGATCTCAAAACAGGATCTTTGGTGAATCATGAATTCCTAAGAGTTAGGAAGGGTTTTGAGGAGATTTGGCGCCATGCTTAGTGGACATTTGAGGAGATTTGATCTCCCAAATTGATTCCCTAAGATTACGATTTGAATTTAAATTAAATATTATGGTAATATTATAATTTGAAATTCAAGTCATGAAGCCATTATTATTATAATTTAGAATTATAATAATGCTCTAAAATATAATTATATATACTATCCTAGGGCTAGGCGCCTAGGGTTAATGGAAGTGTGAGATCATTTTGTGATTTTGTCTTCCTCCTTGTAGAGAGAGAAGAAAAATCGCCACCTCCATAGCTAGAGAGAGAAAACTCGATTTTCCTAAAGAGTTAGTGAAAATTTGAGTTGTTCTTCCTTTAGGGTTTTGAGAGAAGAAAAACAAAAGGAGTTTTGTTGTTGTCTTCTCCATGGTTGCGCCACCTAGCCTGAATTCAGAGAAGGAGTTCCTGAGTTCAACAGCTCTAGATTCAATCTCGAGTTTCTTTGGAGAAAGAAGCGTGGAGGCTAGCACCTCTTGTTCGGAAAACTGTTCGTGTGGATTACTGGTGGAGGAAGGACGTGCAAACGGACTTCTAGACTCACAATGTTCAACCATCCGATTGAAAGCTTGAGGTATAACACTTTTCATATCTGGTTTTAAATTCAACTAGCGGATCTAAGGGTTGGATTTTCCTGGGGAGCGCAAGTTTTTTTTTATTTACTATTTTGCTTCCGTTGCGTGTTTTCCCCGGGGATTTCCCAACAACCTTGACATTTCCGGAGTTTGTCTCTCTCACGATTAATGAAGTTGATGTTGGGAAATCACAAGGGACCAAAGCGCGCAGCGGAAGCAAAAATTAAAAATAATTATAAAACTTGGGCAAAGACTTGTGATTTCCTACAAGATCCGCTAGATGAGTTTAAACCGGTGAAGGAAGAAGTTATACATCAATGTTTCAATCGGTGTGATGCGATCCCGAGAAGCCCACTCCAAGTGTTCCTCCTCTGCCGGTAATCCACACGAACAGTTTGTTGACACGAAGGTGCTAGCCTTCAGTTCTTTTCTCCAAAAGAACTCGGGACTCCAATCTACGGTTCTTGGTGATCAAGAACAATTCTTGAACCAAGAGGATTGATCAAGAACAATTCTTGATCTAGGTATAGGTGGCGCAAGAAATCAAGAGGCTCTCTTGTTTTCTCTCAAAAACCCTAGCTTTTTAGCACAAGTCGAATTCTCTCTCTCTCTTGGAGAAGTTCGACTTTCTCACTCTAGGTCTAGGGTTAGTCGACTTTTCTCTCTTGTCTCACAAAGAAAATCGCCAACCTCACTTCTCATGTGTGTTGTGTGTCAAAGTCGACTTGCCTCTTTTTTTAATTATATAGTTTGGGAGTTTGATAATTATAATTAGGGTTTCCCAAATTATATTTGAATATCAAATTATAAAATTATGAGATTACAATAATATCATAATTTAAGGACTTGAATTCTTAATTAAAATATTACCTTAATATCTTAATTTGAATTCAAAATGCAATCTTTGAGAATCAAAATGGAAGATCAAATTTTTCTTGACCCTGCTCAAGAAATGCGCCATCTCACCTCCTTTTCTTTGGAATTTTATAAATCAAAAATAACATTCCTAATTCTAAGGAAGTTATAACCAACTTATTATCTTCCAATGATTTTGAATTAAAATATTACCCTAATATCTTTAATTCAAATTTTGAATCTTGAAATCAAGATCATATCTTCAATTCAAATTCATGACTTTAATTAACAAAACATTTTCATTAATTAAAATCCCTTTATATGAGGTGCCACCCTCAACCCTAATTATCTTAATATTAGTGAATTTAATAAATCAATAATCTCCTAACTTTTAGGAATCTTATCTGATTTATTATTCCCTAATATTATATTTGTAAATAGATTAATCCAATTAACTATTTAACAATTAATATATTTAAACTTGTCCCACAAATTTAAATATCACAATTGTAGATTTTATTTAAGACAAGACTTTATGTCCCAGACATTCAGCTATGTCTAAATTGTGTCACCGGAGTGACTCGCGAATTAACCCTAATTTGTGTCCCTAAAAGCGGTGTCTAGATCTTGCTCATGTGTGACCTAGCAGGTGTTGGGAAATCGCCGTGTACGCAGCGGAAGCGACAACGGATATAAAATAAAATTTTTAAACCAAAGACAAAAGTACACAGCGATTTCTTTCCCAATAGATCCGTATATGAATCTGTATCGGTATAAGGTCAAGGATTTACCCAAGTCAATGGCTGTTCTTTGCGTCTACGAACTTGAGGAGTCCACTCCAAGTGTGCTCCCTCCACCGGTGATCCACACGAACAGTTTGGTAGATGCCTAGGTGCTAGCCACGTTTACTTCTCCAAGCAAACCGGGAGCCTTATCTACGGTGTTCTTGGATTCAAGAACTCTTCTCGAACTCCAAGATAGATGGCGCCTTTAGATCAAGAATGATGTTCTTGATCTCACACACAACTCAACTCACAAATCCTAAAACTATTTTAGGGTTTGCGCCACTTTCTCTCTCTAGAAAGTCTAGGGTTGTGTTTTCTCTCACAAACTTTCACCAAGACTCAAAACACTTTTGGACTTGTGAACTTTTGGTGGCTAAGTCGAAATTCCCAAGGTATGAGAG
>QANZ01013309.1:0-14883 GCA_003254925.1 Chamaecrista fasciculata
TAATATATAAAGTAAGGTGAGAGAAACAAAGGCAAAGACGCAGAAGACGCAGAAGACGCAGAAAACGCAGAAGACGCAACTTTCACCAAAATGTGTTAACCCAACGTTCTCAAGCTCAAATTTACATTATAATTTACAAATTCAGTCTCTAATTTCTCTGCTCAACTAAAAAGTAACCTGTCATGTCTCCAAATCCAGCCTTCGATCTAAGCTGTGATGCAATTTTGATGATTTTAAGTTCAAAATTGTGGCTCTTGCACATTCACAAACCTCCATTAGTTCTATCGTCTTGTTCCTTTTTCAGTTTTTCTCAGCCTCCTCCAAAGTCCAAAGCTTTCATATTTTACACAGATACATTCGGATAGGATTTTCGATCTGGAGATTGGAGTCTTCTTGTGCTGAGTTTGCTGTTTGTGAGTTGCAACTTTGCAGACTTTTTCGGCAGTTCGGGGATTTGGGCGTTCAGCACTTCGGCGTGTGATCAGCGACTCAGTGAGACGACGACTGCGTTTGCACGGTGAATCGGTGATTATTCATCCTCACGCCCTATTTTGTGTTTTGCTTTGGGTTTATTTTCTGTTTTGTTTTGCTTCACGGCCAGTTTTGTGTTTTGATTTGCATTTATTTTCTGTTAGTGTTAATTGCATAAATGAGTTGATTTGTCTATTTTTATTTACATTCCAATCCCTGGTCTGTTTATATTTTAAGCTCTATTTCTGTTTTATTTATATTTTAGTCCCTATATTATTTTTGTTTTGGTCCCTATTACATTAATCAGTTGCAATTAAGGTGTGCTACTTGTAACATTGTTCTTATATTTTGAGTGTTCTTAATTTTGATTTGACTTTGTTTATTTGTTTGATTTTTTTTCTTAAATATATTGTTTATTTCATTTGGGGTTTATATCATTGTATAGATTAAAAATGTCTAAAAAAGGCACTATCGAGTCATTTTTCAAGAGAAAAAAGCGCAACATTGATATTACAGAACCAGTGAATGATGTTGAACCACCTGTTGTAACTACTACTTTAGAGCAACCTCCTCCTAAAGTCATGAGAGTTGAAGAAGAAAATGTTGACACTGCTACCTTAATACGAGATCCCAGTAAACGTCGACAAATTCGAGATTATCCTATAAATCAACGGGATGAAATTCGTAGGGCATATGTAACATTTGGACCATATCAAGAAGTTCTACCAGTATTTCCATTATCTGGTCCAACAAATCATCAACGACGATTTCAAGCTCATTGGTTCAAAAGTTTTCCTTGGTTAGAATATTCACCGACAGAAGATGCCGCTTTTTGTTTTCCATGTTATTTGTTTGCTAAAAAACCATCGGGATGTCAAGGGTCTGAGACATTTATATCCATGGGATTCAAAAATTGGAAGAAAGTCAATGATGGAAAAAATTGTGCATTTTTATCTCATATGGGAAAGCATCAGAATTCAGCTCATAATATTGCCACTAAATGCCTTGAAGACTTCAAGAACCAATCGAGTCATATTGAAAGAATTATAGAAAAACATACTTCAGAACAAATTTTGAAGAATCGATTGCGTCTTAAAGCCTCTATAGATGCTATTAGATGGTTGACTTTCCAAGCTTGTGCTCTTAGAGGAGATGATGAGAGCTTAGAATCAAAAAATCAAGGAAATTTCCTTGAGATGATAAAGCTTTTGGCTTCTTATGATGATAATGTGAATAAAGTTGTTTTAGAGAATGCCCCCCAAAATGCAAAATACACATCTCCAACCATTCAAAAGGAGATTTTACATGTTTTTGCTAGAAATGTGCAAAAGGAGATTTGTGCAGAGATTGGTGATGCAAAATTCTGTTTGATAGTTGATGAAGCTCGAGATGAATCCAAAAGAGAACAAATGGCATTGGTTGTTAGATTTGTTGACAAAAATGGATTTGTGAAAGAACGATTTTTAGATTTGGTGCATGTCAAAGAGACAAATGCATCAACTCTTAAGCAAGAGATATGCTCAACTTTGTCTCGTCATAAACTTAGCACTCCAAATGTTCGTGGTCAAGGATATGATGGAGCTAGTAATATGCGTGGAGAGTGGAATGGACTACAAGCTTTAATTTTGCAAGAGTGTCCTTATGCATATTATGNTTATTTAAAATTAAACCCTATTTGATTATTCAATATTAAAAATCTTTTTTGCTAAAATATAAAAATTTCGATTGTAAAAAAAATTAGTCCTTAATGATGATTTGGTCCCTGAATTTGATACGATATTTTACTTTTTGGTCTCTGAAAGAAATCAAATTGATCAATTCACTTATTAGTTTGTGATCCATTTTAGAATTTATACTTTTTAGAATAGCATAGTTCTTGTCTTCTTTATTACTTCCTTTTCTTTTACTACTTATAATTTAACTTTGAATGAATTTCATTTTGCTACAAAAATAAAAAATAAAACATTCAACTGATAATTTTTCTACTTATTTCATTTGTATTTTTTATATAAAATAATTAAAAAGGATGTATCACGAGTTTTCACTAATAATTAATGTTAATTAATTTTTGTATGTTGAATTTAAGATTTTTTTAAATTGAATATTAAAATGATGTCGATGTCACGAATTTTTTATCAGGTACCAAACAATTAATTACACCTAATCAATGTGTTTATTTTTTGTTTGGTGGGGCCTGGGGGTAATTAACTTAGATTCTCTTCTCTGTTTTTTCATGTTTTTTTTTTTGTTAGTTTCATGTTTTGGTCGAAAATCTGTTTCTTCTTTCATGATAAGTTGCCTGTTTGCTGATGAAGGAGAGCGCATTTTTCAAAAATCTAGGACGTGACTTTAATTAATAATTCTTGCCAATAAAAACACAGTCACAGGAATTTCATTGACATTCATTGCTTAAAGCCTTAAACAAGTGGCTACAAGAATTCATATTCTTGCGCTGCTAGCATTGAATCTGTATAGCAGCTCCTCTTGAATCTCCATGCATGAATTCATCTATACTATAAGAAACCAAATCAAGATGCTATTTTTCTACGTCAAAACGATATTTGCATTCTACTTTCTAGAGAAAGAAGCCATGGAAGGTACAAAGGAGCTGTCTCAGAAGTAAAACAAGAGAAATTCACGAAGGTGGAAGAACAGAATTAGCTTCTCTGCTACACTACCAAGTGATGTGTGTGGTGCTTTTCAAGATAGTTTGTGTGTAGTTCGGTACTCTGTCAACCCTTTTACTGATATGAGAGAATCAATTCTTGAGATGATTCAAGAAGTGGGAGTTCGTGATTGGGATGAAATGGAGGACCTGATTTACAGTTATATTTCTCTCAATTCACCAGAGCTTCATCATATTATAGGAGAAGCATTTTTTAGCCTCTATTGTAAGGAAGAGCTAAACTTATAATTCATAGCATAATGATTAATGACCTTAATTTTATTACTTTTTGTATACTGAGAATTAGTTAAATAAGTTATGATTAAAAATTAAAATTAATTAATTTCATGTCCAACAATATAATAGTTTGTTTGAATGAAAATACCTTTATTTTATCAATTGTAGAATGTTTAATTATTGATCATTATTCATTAATATCAGAAAATACATTTTAATTGAGGAAAGCCAATTCAAGTAAGGCTTAAAACATGCGTAAATCCCTCTTTTGTAGAGGTCAGGTAACTGGGTAAAGCAAAGGTATTTTCTCTGAGGTTCGAATGTGATTAGTCGTCGCTTAGACCGTTATCCGAATAGATGAGGATAGCTATGACTTAATCGAAAAGAAAAAAAAAAAAAAGAGCAAAGGTATTCACAAAAGGGTCCTTCCATCCAAATTACCTTTTTGTAATTCTTTTGAAGTGGTTTTGAGAAAATTCTTTTGTTTTGTTTTGAAAATGTACTTTTTTCTCCCTAATACAAAGCTAGAAAGAGATAAAATTAAAAGTAAGAAAATTACTAAAAGACAGATAAAATATTAGTTTTGACTTTTGATCCCTCTTATCGATTACCATATGATTCTAACGTAAGGTCAGCATTTGCGTATAATGGACATCCTTCACTCAAGCGAGGACAATGGTTTCTTTGTGAACGCAATGATGCTTGCCCCTCTTGTGATGTTTGTGATGTTTTCAGTCTTAATTTTATGGATTTGTTCTCTAAACATATTTTTTTCTTTTGACCATATACTCTAAACATATTTAATTAAGGTGCATTGAGACATTAATAATTTTTAAATATTATAAAAAGAATCATCTTTCTATTTTTTAATTTTTTTAAATATAATAATTTTTAACTAATACTTAAAAGACGCCGATCATAGACTATAGTACTTATAATTTAACTAATGTTCAATAACTACAACTCCTATTATGTTCAATAGTTATAAAAAAAATCTATTTTCTTCCCTCCACTTCTTTCAATCCCACAAGTGAAGATTGAATACCATATTCGACCTAGGATTTTCTAGTCTTTGTTTCGAGGGAACTTTTCAGTTGTGTCAATCTTTTCAACATCGATAACTGTACTATGAGGGGAAGAGCTTGGAGCTATTATGGCGGTTGACTGTAATCCAGCACCCTCAATAGCCATAACTGTGGGTACTTCAGCAGCAGCTATTGTTGGTGAAGGCACTTTTGGTGTTTCTTTTCTTTTGCCCCACAAAAATGAGTACAAGCCAGAAATGATCAAAACCATACCTATCAACCTGCAAACAGATTTAAATTTCAGAATCATAAAGCCAACGTATAGTACAGAAAGTTAAGAAAAAAGTAATAAGAAAAAACATCCTCGTACATTCCAACTTTGACTGTTTCACCCAGGAAAATAGACTCCGAGAAAGCCACAAAAATAAGAGACAGGGGATTGAATATTGGGGGGTAAGTGGGTCCTTTCAATGAAATTGCCCAAGATACTAAGCAGAAAGTTGCAGCTGGGGCAAGTGCTCCCTACACATAAAGTTCCAAATGTAAATCAAGTGTGCCTTAATTGAAGCATTCGAGCTTAGGCAAATAACACTGAACTGATATGATTAAAACTTTGAGTAAATTGAGGATTTGGTCCTTGAAAGATAATAGATTTATCAATTTAGTCACTGAAATATGTAACTACAATCAATTTAGTCCTTTTGTTAAAGATACTAACTCAAGTTTAACGATAAAACTAATGTAGTTCTAAACTTTATTGATATTTTACTTAGCAATTGATATTAAGAAATTATATTAACCGTTAAATTTGAATTATTATATTAACGAAAGGACTAAATTGATTATAACTGCATCACTTAGGGACTAAATCTTATAACTTTATCTTTTAGGGACTAAATTGAGAAATTTATAATCTTTCAGGGACCAAACCATCTTACTCTCAAACTTTTTCACTTAAGGCAATCTTACCGAGTACACTATAGTGACCAATTCAAGATTCCACCCTAATGCCCATGAAGCTTTAGTTCTATCCAAGCATAACCCGATTATTGCTGCTTGAACAGATGCAATAATACATGATAACATCGTCGCCCAATACTTCAATGGAAGTGCTTTCAGCAGCTTCACCTGTTTTATTTGGAAACACAGAAGACTTAGAATGAATTCAATCACACTAATTAATGCATATTCTTACTGAACTAAAACACCATGAGAGGCTTTAATTACCTGCACAATGTACCATGCTGTATAGGACATACAGCTAGCAACAAGGAAGAGAGTGCCTTGAAGCATGTGGGTTTTGGGTGGTTGACCAGAATGAGTATGAGGTTGATGACTATGGTTATTACCAATGTGAAATTCCATTCCTTTATAAAGACTTGTAGTTAATGCTCCCCCAACACACAAAATTGCCCCCAAAATTTTCGCTTTACCAGGCCATGTTTTGAGCCCCAGTTTCTCCATCCTGCAAAGTAATCATTTATGAACAAACGCTTGCCAGTTGTTACGTAATAGTGATGCTGATGTTGCAGCAGAGTTTTATAAAAGGTTGATCTTTAGAGATACCTTAATGTGATGGAAACGAAGAAGGTGAATATAGGAATCATGTTGAGAAAGTTGATTGCATAAGTAGCTGAAGTGTCTCTAACACTTAGAAAGTTGATTGGATCATCAATTCATCACGCAGGTTATAAGATAAATGCACTATACTCTAACACCTAGAAACAGAGGATTTCAGAATCTGATATCTAATCCCTTAGATTTTTCGGCTAATTGATATAAAGAAATATTTTTTTGGGGATGGTGGTGATTTATTATTGGATAAAAGTTGCACCCAAAATGGTTAACATGGATGGCATAGCAATAAAAACAAAAAATAACATTTCTTTTTTAAAAAAAGAAAGGATCGAAGTGGGACATTAATGGCTAACCTATGGGCTAAGGCGCACTTTTGACAGTCAAATTTTCATATTGGATTAGCTCCTCCACTTAAGAAAAAATCAGATAAGGAAAAAAACCTAGCCGCTCTCTGATCTGTGAAGCTTAAGGCTTAGGTTAAATTGTTAGATTTATGCCTTATTTGTTCTCCCTGTTGTATGGCCTGGTGCCATTTTCTCTCATCAATGGATCGTTCTGGACCAAAAAAAAAAAGAAAAAATCAATGTGTATTTTTAAATAGTGCTCAAAGGTAATATAATAATATTATTCTGTTATATAAGTATTTTGCATTTGGATTAAAATGCATATTCTTAAAATAAAAATATTATATTATTTTGAATAAATTTATAAGACCAAATTTTTTCTATGTAAATTATTATAAAACCGAAATTCATTTGTATTCAATGACAAGATTTTGGATAGGAAGAAAATAAAAGTACAAGAATCTAATAATAAACATATTGAAAATTATAAACTCATAATTATTAATTTGAAAAAAATTACTATTTGGTCCCTAAATTCACAACGAGTCAACTAATTGGTCCCTGAATAATTAAAATATATGACTCGATCCCTAAAATATTTCAATTGTCAACTATTTGGTCCCTAGTGATAATTTAGTCCTTGAGTTTGAAATAATTTATACTTTTTGGTCCTTCATTTTATACTAAATTTATATTATTTGGTCCTTATATTGTGATAAAATCATAAAAAGATGGTAAGTAGGTAACTTCTCGATTAATTAATTAAAAAAGAGTAAAAAGGTCTTCTACTCTTTACACGTAAACTTGATACAATTTCTCCAAAGAAATGTACTGTAAAATAATACATGAATCCTCTAATAAACAACAATATTTTGCATCTTCCTCTACTCGATCTTCAACATTACTATATGTCTATAGACATATATATTATTTTATAACACGATGCTTATTTGAATTATTGAGAAGTTAAACTTATCGTTAAATTACTATAATATTCATCTCTATTTTTAATATTGTAGTTGTAGATTTTTTTTTATTATTTAAGGTGTGTTCGGGAAGAGTATGTATTTTGATAATTCATAAAATTCTCACTTTAGTATTTTTAACTATATATCTATCTTTAGTAATATATATAATTAATCTGAAATGTTACAAGATTATTTCTGAGAGATTGAGATTTATTTTTGATTGATTGAAATATCTTTTAGGAAAGAATTCAAATTGTGGCGTTGACCATATGCATATCTTGTTACTAATTAGTATCAATCAACAGTTGATTAGTGTCAATCAATATATTTGATGTATATCAATTAGATTTATATGCTGAATATGTCAAGTAATTTGTTTCCTAAATTATTTCTTTTTTATTTCAAGCAAGGATTTATATTAGGAAAGATTTTTATATTGTGATCATTATATTTTCGAAAATATTATTTGTGATTGATGAGTTAATTATGATTGCTAATCATGTATTGATATATTAGAATGATTATTATTGATTGAGAAATACTTTTAGAAATATTCATTGTCTGGAATTTGCTCTTAATGATATATCTTTTATTCATGGAATAATTTTAAAATTGAATGCTATGATAATGTTATACATATATCATGCACCTATGAGAATCAACCATAAGTTGATTGATTTTTTTTTTCCTAAACTGGTATTGAATTAATAAAAGAGTCAATAAATAGTTGAAATACACAAATCTATCTTTGAAATATTGCAATAGTCAAATTTTTTTGTCAAATTCAACAATAAAAAAAATTCAAATTCAATATAAAATTAATGATAAAAAAGTGTAAATTTATCACAAATTCATGGAAAAAAATATAAATTTAGAGACTAAATTGTTGGTAATGACAATATTTCAAAGACTAATTCATATATTTGAATTTTTCACAAATTAATTCATTAATTTAGTATAAATTCATGGATTAAAAAATATAATTTTCTTTCCTTCCAAAAAAGTAAATTTTTCTCATTAATTAATGGGGCCTTATATTGCTTTTGTTTCGCCATGTTTTATTTTATAATTTAGGCTTAAGTGCGCTTTTGGTCCCATAACTTTGACCCAGGTTTCGATTTGGTCCCATAACTATTTTTGTTGCAATTTTGGTCCCATAACTTTCACAAAGGTTTCGATTTGGTTTCATAACTATTTTTGTTACAATTTTGGTTCCATAACTTCTCAAAAGGTGTCACCGTTAGTCCCATGCTTAATTCCATCCATGTTTAGCCGTTAAATATGACGTGGCACAGTGAGTTGGATCATGATGTGAGAAAGTAGGATGAAGTGGACTTAAAAATGACCTGTATGCGCTTCCGTACGAAATTCTCGCGAAAATCGCCGCATCCAGTGAGTTGGATCATGATGTGGCAAAGTAGTTCTGTTCTACGATTTTCGCGAGAATATGTTGAATACAGGTCCTCTTTAAGTTCACTTCATCCTACTTTGCCACATCATGATCCAACTCACTATGCCACGTCATATTTAACGGCTAAACATGGATGGAATTGAGCATGGGACTAACGGTGGCACCTTTTGAGAAGTTATGGGACCAAAATTGCAAAAAAAATAGTTATGGGACCAAATCGAAACCTTTGTCAAAGTTATGGGACCAAAATTGTAACAAAAATAGTTATGGGACCAAATCGAAACCTTGATCGAAGTTATAGGACCAAAAGTGCACTTAAGCCTATAATTTATTATCTAATCAATTTCGTGGTTACACTGTAATTATGGATGCCGAAAAGGGAAAATAAAATAAAAAATTAAACGAATTAATTTAAAAAAAATCAGTAAATCACTCACACATATATAATGTGAGTGCCGAGAATCCATGATTGATAATATAATTGCATTGACAAATCTTCTATTGCTCCTAATTCGTCGTGATTTCAGTATCATTTTCGTAAGCCCCAACTATAAACATGGTGCCTTTAGCTAATTAGCTAGTAGTGGCTAATGAGTCACCGTCATCATTTCAACTTAACTATAGGGCAAGACTTTCTTATATTTAAATTTTAAAATTTAAAATATGCATATGGTATATCATGTTTTAGGACCAATTGTAATAAATAGAAATAGTATCAAAGACAATCTTTTAGAAAATCAATCATTATAAAATAAATATATAATTAAAACTTATGATGAAAAAACTTTATTACAAATTAAGCATAAGATTTTTTTTCCCATAATTATATCATATATATCTAGCAAGAAAAAACATATATATACACACACGTGAACCCACCCCAAAAAAAACCAATTCTATTGTATTGGTTCTCTCAACTTAAACACAGCTCTCTCTCTCTCTCTCTTAAGTCTTGGCTAAGGTACCACCTATATATAATTTTGGCATCAAGTGTTGTAACATGAATTGGTTAATGAATTGGTTAATCGAGGGAATGGTTTATCTAATCATTTGTTGTACTGTGGCTTTTGTGACTCTCTTTTCATTTACACCTTCGCCTCTACTTCAATTGGAATCAGTTTTCGTGAGTCACCTCAATTATTCTACTTCACCCACACATTTTTCAACCTCACCATGGATGGTCATTTTTCTCTCCAAAATCGACTCTTGGGAAGATTTGATTATCATGCTAATAAGAATGTGGTTGTGTTGTACGAGAACTTCAGTATTGGTGATGGTGTAGTAAACGATGGCATTGCGAAGGGTATCAAAGAAATCGACGTTACACTCAACTTGAGCTCTGAAAATATTCATACATTACCTATTGATACTCACAATTATTTCATAAAAAATATTACCTCAGGCTCATTGAATCTCACCATCTCTATCGAACTAAGGGGTACAAAGTATGCTTTGATTCTTTTCAAAAAGAAATACACTATTCAAATGGCTTGCATCTTCTGTCTCGATCTTACCTCAAGTTCAATCAACAATATCCAATGCCCATAGAAAGCATTTGTATTTTAAGTTTTCTTTTTTATTTATTTTCTTTTATCTTCGTTGAACTTTAATTATTGTAATGAAATCTTTCTATAAGATTTGTGCATACATATATCTCTTGGGGTGTAAGTATGATCATATCATATTTTGATAATTATCTACTGTTTGATCTTGATTTGATGAGCATCACTATCTATAAAATTATCTATGACTTATTGATTCTAAGTACCTTGATATTATAAAGTTTGAGTTGGGCGTGTCGCTGTGTCACACACGTCCGTGTCCGCATGACACCCACACGATACATATTCATAAGTTTCAGAATATAAAATAATTTTTTGTGACTTTAACACGACAAACAATATAAAATAATGACACATGTAACATATATTATGAATAGATATTACAATTTTCAAAAGTTCCATCAAAATTTGTTTTTTTAATTCTTTTATATATAAATGTATGCCGTGTCGTGTCATGTAACTTTAAAAATTTGACGTGTCGGTATATCCGTGTCGTATCAGTATCCATGCATAGGTTACATAATATACTTCATCACAAGTTCAATTTTACTATTTTATTTCTACTTTAATATATAATCAATACTTGACTGAAATCCCAAACTGTAAGTTGCACATTGCTATAACCAACTTGGTGAGTTACATATGGAGACATACATTTGTAACCCAAAAAAAAGAGTTCAAATTTGATGATGTCTCGAGATGTAATTATTCTATCTCTATGGCCCAAGAAGAAGAAAAAAATTAACTTAGTGCGTGGCTGGGGATTTAGGATAAGGTGAATTACATTTGGAGACATAAATTTGAAAGATAAGCCATAATAATTCCTCGGATATCATCTTTCAAAGCTTTAATCATGATAAAGTGCAAGAGTGTTCTCTTTTCACATTCAATAATGAAGCATTATATTATTGAGGATTGCACAACAGAATATATGAATTATTTAGCTTCCTTCGCAAGATGTCCAAGGAAAAGGAGATTTAAACGAAGGCAAAACACGAGCAATTATGTGTGTGAGACGTAACTCCTTTCTACATCTCTCTGTGTGAAAAATTTTGATGAATTTACATTTTGACGGGCAACAACAAGCAGGATTAACTTATAATATCAGACTCTTAAAAAATTAGATTGTTTCTTTTGTTTTTTTTCTTATATCGTGAAATCCAATAAGAAAATATCGTTCGTCCCCTACACGTACACACACAATTCATAATTAATAAGCCCATGGAGGAGAAAGTTAAGAGTTTTCATTTTAACGGTTTAATTCATACTCATCAATATATATAATTAAACCCACTTTTTAAGTTACTTATAAATCAACAAAGAATTAAGGGAGAATTAATAAAAATATGACGACGTCGTCTTTATAATTTATACATTATTTATACCCTCTAATTAACGGCTCCTTTAATTTAAATTTGTGAAAGGTGTTTAAAATTGCATTTCATCCGTCAGAGTTGAACTTGAGGTTTCTGTTGCAGACCTTCAGTCATTTTCAGATTTGAGAGACCAAATCATCAATTTGATTATTTTCTTAAGTATCTTAATTGAAACTTTACTTGGTTTGAAGTCCTTACACCGTTAATTTAGACAGGTCATCATATTAATTTTCGTCTGCTATATTTTTCTCTTGATTATGATGGTGGGTAACCTTTGAACTTTTGGTCCTCATCTATAATCAGCTTTTCTGCTTTAAAAAAAATAGGATAAATTATACTTTGGTATCCTGTGGTTTGACCTATTTTACTTTGGTATCCTGTAGTTTGAAATCTGACACTTTGGTACCCTGTGGTATTCTCCATTAACACTTTGGTACCCTTTAGAGTTATTTTGTAATTTTAACCATAACAAATTTTTCAAAAATTACATATTGACCCCAAAAAANTTTTTTTTATTTTCCACGTGTATTTTTTTGAGACAATTATATATATTGATGGATATTAAATATAAACATATCTCTTAATGAAAATTTAAACTTAAGTTTATCATATTATACGAGACTAATCATTTTGCTAGATTTAGCTCCCTCTGGATCGAAATCAAATATAATTTTCCATAATATGATAGGTTGTCAAAGTGGAATTTGGAAGATCTTTGAATTTGTCATATATATAAGACTTTCAAAACAAACTTAACTTACATTTATATATAAAACAATTTAATTAGTTCGCAGTATTAACTGAAATTTGTTTTTAATTAATTGAGTAAATTAATAATTCAATCTCTAAAATATTATCAAGTTGATAGTTTGATCCGTAAGATTAAAATATATAATTTAGTCTCTGAAAAATTCAAATAGTATTCTTTTTAGTCCTTTCTAGTTATGGACTAAAGAATAATATACCATTTGGTTCTTTTAATGACTAAAGAATATACTATTTAAATTTTTCAAAGACTAAACTGTGTATTTCAATATTTCAAGGATTAAATTATTAATTCGATCATCAATTGTTAGTTTACTCTAATTAATTTGTTAATGTTGAACTTACCCGTTGTTTGGTCATAGCTACTTAAAATTTGCTCTTTCTTTAAAAAATAAATAAATTACAGTGTTTGACCAAGCTTTTGGATTTGAAAAATAAATGTTTCCAAGTTATATTGCAATAATAAAGTAGAATTTCGAAAATTTTTAAATAGAAATAAGATTTTTTTTAAATCAAGTTCCGTCCTATTTTAAAATTTAAAATATTTGTCTTAAACAACAACATATTGATTATATTGAAATAGCAAGGTTAGGCAGCACATGTTTCAGACCAAATATATAATATAATATATATGAATTAATTAGTAGTGTTAGATGTCAAATAATAATACCGCGTGTAAGACCAAATCCAGCTTAATTTCCGGATATAGAATTTGATCAATGAAAAACCTCCATCATCAGAAAAACCTCTATTTTTTTTTTTTTTTTTTTNATTATATTAATAACTAAAATTTTGGGGGGGCCGTGGCCCCCACCGGCCCCCCTTTTTCCGTCCCTGGTATTAACAGAGAGGAACAAAAAACATTGTTTTTTTTTGGTAAGCACACGGTGGGCAAGCACACAAGGAAAAACAAAACGCAAGACACAATAACCCCCAAGACAACAGGAGGCAAAAAGCGACAAACTAAACAACCCTAGGCAGACTCAACCCTGCAACATCACCTAATCATCAGTGATGATGATGGATTAATGCTTCTTCTTTGCACGAAAAGCCAACGTTGCTATAAGAGTTGTGAACACCACAGTCAAGGCAATCGCGGCCAGTGCCACAAGCCAGGGATTAGGAGAGCGTCAGACTCGGACCAATGGAGCGGCGACCTGGAACGGCGGTGGTGGTCGGACTCGGACCAAGGCGTCCTCCAAGGGAGCGGCGACCTGGAACGGCGGTGGTGGTGGAGCTCTTGGAGACGGCGGGGGAAGGTTGACCGACTTTCGACAGATCTCGCAGTGTCTGGAGTCTAAAAGGTAAGTAAACTTTAAAAAACACAATAAATTTGAAAACAAAATCGAAGAACTCACATATTTCTCCTTGATTTGAGGAACCATTCTTCCGCACAGGCCAAATGTACCCTTGCGAGTTCTTCTCGACATTGGCAGCCCAATGCCATTGATCTTTCATTGTTCGGGCTCATGCATATTCTGCACTCCGTTCCGTCTTCTTGAACTTCAATGATCTCATCAATTTCATGATGGTTATCCATTTCTGCAGAGAGAAGAAGAAGAAGAAGAAGAAGAAGATGATGAATGCATTTGAAGGTGCTATCTGATTTTATATTTGCCAATTTTCTATTGTCAACTATTGACAATAAACATCACAACCTCCAACGAAAAAGGCAATATATATCGGAACCATAGATTGCCTTTACAAGACTATTTTAATTCATTTCTTTGAAGTTTGGAGACAATATATATCGAGATAATGTGAAAGAATCTAAATGAGTGATATATCTAGCAAACGTTTAGTATATACTGATGGCATATGACATTTTATTTTTCTTTAACTCTGTTTTTCTTCTCCATTTAATCTTTCTTTTAGCCCAGATGATAGAAACTACTTATGAAATATGAAACTACTCTCTCACTCTCTCTATGTAGAAATCTCAAACAGTAATGAACAGAAACAAAAGTTCAAAGTACACTTTTGGTCCCATAACTTTTGCTCAGGTCTCAATTTGGTCACGTAACTTCTTTTATTGCACTTTTAGTCACATATCTTTTGGTTAAGTTGTAGAATTAGTCTCATATTTTAGCAAAAAGTTTCACCGTCACTCCGTCAATCTCACTTAACCCAAAGATATGAGACTAAATTTGCACCTGATCCAAAGACATGAGATCAAAAGTACAACAAAAAAGTTATGAGACCAAATTAAGATCCGAGCAAAAGTTATAAGACCAAAAGAACACTCTCACCCAAAAAAATAAGAGCCCTGATCAGACTCATGGTCACTAGCATATAGACAATGGTTCATCTCAGACCAAAGATGATCCAATTCCTCCTCGTTCTCTGATTTTGACCCCAAAACTTTTTTTATTTTTTCCTTCTTCGTCGAAGAGTGTCACAGAGTGAATCCAGAAGAACCTTTAACACAATGATCATCAAATGAATGCATGACTCAAATATAACTCATAACACCTTTTTTTT
>QANZ01013314.1:0-54157 GCA_003254925.1 Chamaecrista fasciculata
AATTAAATTCAACGAGGATTCATGTTAAAAAAACTTTAGGTTAAAGGGTTATTTTGGTCCTAAATGTATATCTTAATGTTCATTTTAGTTCTTTATGTTTCAAAATATTCAAATTGTTGGTCTTAAATGTTGGCAAAATATTTTATTTTGGTGCCAAATAATTGAATATGACCATATTTAATTCTCTCGTTTTATGTTAGAATATGACGAGTTCAAAGTTACGTATTGTTCTCAAAGAAAACTTTCTCTATCCAGTTGGGGTCGTTAACAAACGAAGTCAAATTGGACTTAAAAGTAGATTGCTCGTTTCACGATCAAACAAACATAAGTGATCATATTTTTTTTGTTTCAAATTCGAATGTGACGAATTCAGAGGTACGGGTTATTCTGAACAAATATTTTGAACTTAAAATGAGATATGAGAGAAATATGACTAAATTCAATAGTTTGACACCAAAATTGAACATTTTACCAACATTTATGACCAATTTAAATATTTGAAGACATAAAATACCAATATTAACATTAAAAAATATATTTAAGACCTTTGACCAAAATTTAAATACAATTAAGCATGGCCCCAAGCCCCCCACTCTAACAGTCACCACAGGCACCAAAAAAAGTCAAGGGGACTTGGAGAAAATTCTTCCACGAGATTCATCATTACTCAATTCATTTTGAAACTAAAATAAATCAAAAAAATTTTAAGACAACAAAAAATAAATATATAATACACATATCAGAAGATAAAGAAAGAAAAGAGAAATAACGAGAAAAAAAAATAATACATTAATTCTTTTCCTTTTTTACATTAACTCTAAGTAAAAGACTATATAGACAGTTAGACACCGATTCTCTCCGTATCTCCTGTATCACGTTTTGCAAAATTATCCATATTTAGAATACCCAGCAAAAAAGAATGGAATAAAATTACCCAATTATCAAAAAGATACATCTTATATATTCATTATAATATATAAGCGTGATATCTTGAATTCGAATCACGTGTATGTACGAAAAAGACATTATATATTCATAGAAACAAAAGGCTAATTATTTTTTAATGATCTC
Source organism: Chamaecrista fasciculata (assembly GCA_003254925.1). Lineage (NCBI taxonomy): Eukaryota > Viridiplantae > Streptophyta > Magnoliopsida > Fabales > Fabaceae > Chamaecrista > Chamaecrista fasciculata. The sequence continues at coordinate 1,072 of QANZ01013314.1, forward strand.
TGTGCTTTAGAGAAGAAGATTAATCTCGGTTGTTGAAGGATACGGTCCAATCCTCATTAAAAAAGAGGTTAAAATGTTATTTCAGTCCTAAATATATGCTCTAATGTTCATTTTGGTCCTTTATGTTTCAAAATTTTTCATTGATCCTAAATGTGGGCAAAATATTTTATTTTAGTCTCAAACTATTGACTTTGGTCATATTTTTCTCATTTTTCCTTTCAAGTTCAAAGAAGTTGTTAAAAGTAACTCGTAACTCTAAATTCGTCGCATTAAAATTTGAAACGAGAGAGACATAATCAATTTTACTTGTTTGACTGTGAAACGAGCGGTCTACTTTCGGGACCAATTTGACATCGTTTACTTACGACCCCCATTGGATAGAGAAAATACTCTTTGAAAACAATACATAGTTATGAACTTGTCACATTCGAACTTGAAATGAGAAAAATATGACCATATATATTCAATAGTTTGAGACCAAAATGAAGCATTTGACCAACATTTAGGATCAAATTGAACATTTTAAAATATAAAGGACCAAAATGAATATTAAGACATAAAAAAAAAAAGACACATCCTCCTAACATACACATCAACTTTGACTAGTAATTTGTTGTCAAATTCTGACCCTTGCATATAACAAAAAGTGAAAAATGGTAGAATATTATTGATACACTTTGCCTCTTCGTATGAAAATTCTACAACAAGAGTATAATAAATTAAAGCCCATAATGCGGTCACGCCCTCCCTCATATATAGTTAGGTGTGTATTTGCCACCAACCCCTTCTTCTTGGCTCCTATAAATATCACTCACATCTTCAAACCCTAAAACACACATACAAACATCAAACCAAATATAACACTAAACACATCAACGAAAACCTACCTAGAAAGCCTTAATAATATATCTTCTAGTTTTATTATTATAGCTATGCCGACGGCATCATCAGCCCCTACCACCCTCACCGCCATAGCGGAGGAAACCACCCTCCGGTCGCGATTCGTCCGCGACGAGGACGAGCGTCCTAAAGTGGCCTACGACAACTTCAGCGATGCCATTCCGGTGATCTCATTGGCCGGCATCGACGAGGTTGACGGTCGCCGAGGCGAGATATGTAAGAAGATAGTGGAGGCATGTGAGGAATGGGGCATCTTTCAGATTGTTGATCATGGTGTTGATACTAAGCTCCTTTCTCAAATGACTTGTCTTGCCAAACACTTCTTTGATTTGTCACCTGAAGACAAGACTCGTTATGACATGTCTGGTGGCAAGAAAGGCGGCTTCATAGTGTCCAGTCATCTAAAGGTATCATGATAAAAGAACCACACCCCAAAAACTGATTATTGAGGTTGGAGAATCTAAGATCATATATGATGTCTTATCTTTAACCAATCACCTAACGTTAGATTCGTATCAGTTTAGTTCCTGAAATACCAAAACAATATATTTATTAGTCTTTTTTATGAACTAAATAGCATATTGTTTTAATCTTTTAAGAATTAATATATCGTTTTAATTTTTCAGGAACTAAACTGTATACTTTAATCTTTCAATGACTTTTATTTGTTATATATATATACGTATTGATATGTATAATATATATATACAGGGAGAGGCGGTGATGGATTGGAGAGAGATATTCATATATTTCTCACAGCCTGAGAAGAGCAGAGATTACTCGAGATGGCCAGAGAAGCCAGAAGGATGGAGGAAGGTGACAGAGGAATACAGTGAGAAGCTGATGAATTTAGCATGCAAGCTACTTGAGGTGTTATCAGAAGCCATGGGATTAGAGAAAGAGGCTTTAACAAAGGCATGCATAGAGCTGGACCAAAAGCTAGTGGTGAACTACTATCCAAAATGCCCACAACCAGATCTCACACTTGGACTGAAACGCCATACAGATCCAGGAACCATCACTCTTTTGCTTCAAGACCAAGTTGGTGGACTTCAGGCTACAAAGGATAATGGCAACACTTGGATCACTGTTCAGCCTGTGGAGGGTGCCTTCATCGTCAACCTTGGTGACCATGCCCACGTACGTCAGTATATATATTTTTTACTTGAATAAACTAATAATTTGGTCCTTGAAAAATTATGGAGCTGACAACTCAGTCTCTGAAAGATCAAAACGACATACATTTTAGTTTCTGAAAGATTAAAACGATATACTATTTAGTCCATAAAAATGACTAATCAGTATACCGTTTTGATTTTTGAGGGACTAAATTGTGCATTTCAATCTCTCAAGAATCAAATTGTCAATTCGGTAATCTTTCAAGGACCAAATTGTTAGTTTACTTTATTTTCTCTAACTTGCTATATTATATTAATATTATAATAATTTTTAAGTTCAAAAATAACATTTTGGTCCTCAAATTATGAGGAAAATTTCATTTTGGTCTCAAAATTATTTTTTGTTCCATTTCAATAGTCAAATTTTCACATTTGTTTTGTTTTAATCAATCTCCAAAATGTAATTAGTTTGGTTTCTATTCTTATTTCTAACATGAACAACTGAGGCCTGAGATAAACCATTTATCTCTCATATGTGTCATAATATACAAGTTGACAAAAAAAAAACTTTTCATTCTTTGAAAGAAAAATCAATCGCAAATCTATCTCACTATCTCTACTTTGGGACTCATAATGAAATTTTTCTTTTTTTCTTTTTGTCAATTTACTTATTATGACACATATGAGAGAAAAGTAGTTCATCTCAGTTGTCTGGTTAGAAATAACGATGGAAACAAGATGAAATCACATTTTGGGGATTAAAGTAAAACAAACATGAAAGTTTGACGAGCAAAAGAAAACAAAAAATAATTTTGTGGCCAAAATGATACTTATCCCATAGTTTGAGGATCAAAATGAAGTATATCTTAAAAAGCGTCAACATATATATAATATATTATCATCAAATAGACATTTGGGAATATGTTGATATAGTCCAAATTAAATACTAACGGAATTGACGTAAGTCGTGTGATACATGCCGACATATATGAATTGAGTTTGGCAGTAAAAATAGACCGTACGTTTGACTTTTGTAGCGCACGAGAGTTGAACACTTTTGTAGCGTACGTTTGACTCATGAATTACAAATATAATATAATTACAATATAGTCAAAAGTAAATCCACATTTTGTTATCTAAAAAGATACTTCAAAAAGTTTAGATGAAATATTTTTTATTTTTAAAATCGTAAACTAATATAATATATATAATTTAATCATTTTAATGTGTGTAGTACTTGAGCAATGGAAGATTCAAGAACGCAGATCATCAAGCAGTGGTGAATTCAAAGCAAAGCAGATTATCAATAGCAACATTTCAGAATCCATCACAAAATGCAATTGTGTATCCATTGAAAGTGAGAGAAGGAGAAGAAGCTATATTGAAGGAGCCAATCACTTTTTCAGAAATGTACAGAAGGAAAATGGCCAAAGATATTGAATTAGCCAACCTTAAGAAACTTAAAAATGATCGTCTGGTCAAATCTGATCACACACAACAGGAAAAGCATAGTACCAAACCATTGGACCAGATTCTGGCTTAATTAATTAATTAGCTTCAATCTAATTATATTACTGTGACTTCATATCATACGTGTGTGCTTGTTTTTAATAATTAATTAGAGATTGTACCTACTATATAATAATTAATAATTTGGAATATATGTTTTTGTACGTATCTCAGATTAATTTTTTAAGTGTACGTCTCTTTTGCGTTTATTATTTTAATTTAATTTGGTTTCTGATTATTAATGTTAATCTTTTCATTTAGTTTTTTACTGATGAGTTGATAATAATGTGCCAACATTTTTAATTGATTATGTGATAATGTCAAAATTAAATGTATAAATATCTTGAATAAATATGACTTTATTTTTTAATTATTACTCAATTCAAGAATATATTTATTTTAAGAAAAAAGCTTAAAATGAAAAAGAATTGAAGTTGAATTATAAAGAAAAAAAATTATTGTTTGATCTCTAAGTTTGCACAAATTTTATGATTTAGACCTCTTGAATAAGATGGATACGTGTTTTGGTTATCGAATAAGATGGATACCTCTATGTACTCTCTTGGCGGCTTTATTAATGAACCTTCCTTTTACGAAAAAAAAAAATTCTTTTAGGCGTTCTCGATAAATGTGAATGCTAAATGTTAAATGATACGTGTTTGATGAGTTGATCTCTATATTATTATCTGATCAAGTGGTATGAATGTTAAATGATACGTGTTTAAATCGTAAATGTATGTGACATATTGTTAAATACCATCTTTGATTGCCTAATATATTATTTATTAATAATAATATGAGAAACATACACAAATCTTCACACTCATCTATTTGGAGGCACAAGTAGGGTTCGAGAACGATTAACACCCACATTGCAGATTTGCAGTGTTCAAGATTCTTTTTTTTCTTTATCTTCTTCCTTCTATACAAACCCTAAGTATGATGAGTTGATAATGTGGAATGGATAATAATCATAATAACTAAGGTGTGATTATATAGAATTGAGAGGATTCGCTAGGGTTTAATTTGTTCGATTTATGATTTTTTTTGGAGTTTTATTTATTTTTTTTTTTTTGTTAAACTTGGTAATTCATTAAAAGAAACAACAGTACAAGAGTTCAAAGCAAATTACAACACAAAGAGAGCCACAAAAACGAAATTTAAAGGCAGACAAAAATAAGAAACAAATACAAAAATAGAATAGGGAAAAAACAGACAAAAGCTCCAACTATGGAGGCTTCCTCCAAGATAATGTCTTCAATCTTCTTTCAGCTCCTATTTTCATGAAGTCACGGTGAAATAAGAGAGATAAGAAGGGAGGAAGAGATCGATTCAAAATCAGTAAACTGAAGCTGAGATTTCCTCCCATGGTTAGCCAAAGCATCAGCACAGGAATTAGCTTCTCTCAAAACATGTTCCATCTTGCAGTCATCCAATTGCGTGATAAGGAATCTGCAATTTGAAATTATAGTGTATAGGGGGTGATGAGTTAAATCTGTAGAAGAAGTAGGTTTTTAGTAAATGTTGTTTGGGAAAATGAGAGATAAAGGAGGAATTATGATGTGAAATTATTTTAAAGAGTATGTAATGATTGTGGTGGGTTGAAATAATTATATTGGTATTTTAAATTTGTATAGGGTAAAAATGGTAAAAAGAAAGGAGAATAAAGGAGTGTTATTTTGGTGTTAATAAAGTAGTATGATGTAATGATTGCCCCGAAATTTGTGCTAAAGGAGATTTTTGGAGTGGTAAGGTAAAGGAGGATGAAGGTGTGAATGTGGGACCAAAATGTAATTTTTGAGTACTAAATTGTAAATTTTTGGGGACTAGATTATATATTTTTCTTGTTTACTATTTTTTAATTTTATTTTAAAAATTTGATACTACAAAAAATATTACCCATGTATATAATAGAGGAGGGACCAAAATGTATATTTTTTGGGGTATGAGTTATGTAATTTTCTAAATCTTGTTCTTCAGTAGTTGGAGAACCAAAAATATTAGTCATATATATACTGAATGATGGACCAATATGTATATTTTTTTATATGAATTATACATTTTTTTCTCAATAGTGTGTAGTACAAAAAATATTATCCATATATATATGGAAAGAGTAACCAAACTATAAAGTTTTGGAATTCGAGAATTATAATTTTTTTCTTACAGATTTTTTTTCACCACAAAAAAAAAATTACTCATATATGTGTTAGAGTAGGGACCAAACTTAAATGTGTTAAATGTGTTCCAACTTCCAAGGGTTGAGATTAACTTCTCCAAAATCTCAGTGAGTAAAATTTTATATAAGATATGTTGGATATGTTTTTAAAAATTCACATCACCAAAAATATATTTTTTCACATTAATGTTTCTGAAATATGCTTATAAATTTTCACACCACAAATAATATTACCCTGGAATAATTATATTAGTGCAAGAGGGACCATAATGTATATTTTTGGGATTTGATTACACTAAAAAATAATATTAAAGTTGGACTGATCTGTAATTTTTGTTGTAGATTGAGACAGCAAAAAATATTACCTATATACTCAAAACAGAAGACGCTAAATTATAACAAACAACAAAAAAATATTATTAAAGTTTTGGGGATTGAATTATTTTTTTTTTTGAATTTTGTTTTTATATTTTTACACTTCAAAAAATATTACTTATATATATACTGGAGGAAGGACCAAATTGTAATGTTTTGGAGAATGAATTATATATTTTTTCTCATTATTGTTTTTTAAATATGTTCATAAATTTTTACACCACAAAAAATATTATCCATATATATACTGCAGGAGAGGCCAAAATTTATATTTTTAGGGTGTTGATTATATATTTTGTGTTTCCTAATTCAACTACGCTAATCAAATAATTCAATATATAAATTAAAGCGTAGACATCAGTAATAAGTTTGAAATTATTAATTTTTTTCCTCTCTCTCTTTTAATTAATCAAGAAATTAGAGAGCACCGAGATATGAGATATTTATTCTAAGTAATTACGTGTTTCCTAATTCAACTACGCTAATCAAATAATTCAATATATTAATTAAAGCATAGACATCAGTAATAAGTTTGAAATTATTAAAATCCAGAAATGACACACCTAAGCAAACCAGTATAATATATTTCAACATGTAATTTACGATTTTATGTAAAATCTCTAATCTGACAAGATTTTTTTTGCCAAATAATCTGACAAGATTGATATAAGTATTTAACATTAGAATTTCGAAGACATGTCAAGATTATAATGAGTTAGATTGAGGGTAAATTGATTCAGGTTTGTAATTTTGATTTTTTTGTAAAAAAAGGAAACTATGTTAATTATATATTTTATTATCTTTCAGTTTCCTTTATTAAAATTTTGTATATTTTTTTTTTATCTTTTTGTTTTTTCCTTATTTGTCAAAAAGTTATACATCTATAAAAATGTTGTATGTTTATGATTTGGTGTAGAGGATTTGAATTATTCGTAGAAGTATAGCTTTCTTAGTGTGTTGTCTAAAATTTTTTTTTATCTTGTACTGTAGTATTGTAATTATTTGTCGAAGTAGAGCTTGATTATATTAACATGGTTAGATATATGTAATGTCTTAACTTCTTGTATTACTATGTTTCATTATATTTTATTTCATGAATGAAGATATCTACCAAAAAAAGAATTTTAAAAGAAAAAGAAAGTCTTTTGTAAAGAGGATAAAGTTTATAACAATTTCTTGCATTTTAACTTTAAAAAGCAGGAATGATATTTTGAATGGGTAAAGGTTTTGGTAACTTATTATTATCTATATAATGTTTCAAAATAGCTCAATCAGAACTTACAAGTATAAACAGAGATCTATGGTATTTTTTATTTAAGATTGTTTAAAAATATGATCGATCTTTTGGAAAATCTGTTTTTAAAAAAATATAATATCATTGAACTTCTTTCATGACACAATTCAAAATTGTTCCCCTATCTCCATATTATATATTATATATATAAAAAAAGAAAGTCAATTAGAAGAACAAGGGCCCTTATAGGGATAGCAAGCTAGGAATTCTAATATGACTGCTAATTAATTATATATAAATGATTTTAGAATTTACACAGCTTTTCAAAATTAGCTTGTCAAAATTGGTGTAATAAAGATTACGTACCCTTCGAATTGAGTCTTTTGTCTTGTATCATCTCTTTCTGACATCCTTTGGTTAGATTTGGCGTTTGACTTTAGAAGCTAGTGGTCTTGAATAATTTTTTGGGGTAATGTAAGAAAATTATAATTATTCATGTCCGAATTCGTACCAAATCAACGAATTAGTTACTCGATATTTGAAATATTATAATTATTCATAATTTGATCCATGTATTAGAATTGGTTTTATATTTTCTTTATTTTTATATACTTTTTAATCTATGAATCTAACTCAATAATCAAATTGTTAACAATTATAATATTTTATAGATTGAGTTATATATTTTAATTATTTAATGACTGATTCATTGACACGGTATAAATTTTAAAATTAAATAATAATTTTTTTTCTATTTTTTCCTTCTTGAAAAAATTAATTTAAATATTCTTTAGATATTTAAAGAAAAAGCAGAAGATAGCTTACTAATAAAATTAAAGTTTAGATAATATTAATTAGTATAGTTCACTATCTTACATCACTTATCTTTTTTTATTTTTCTTTTATTATGTCAAATTAATTTTTTCATATTTTTTAATCTTTATATATATTTTTGCTGAATATAATGATTTACCTCTATCTTATTAATTTGTTAAGACCTCAATATTTAATATATGATATTTTTATCGATTTATACTATTTAATTATTAGTTGTGTAAATTTTTTTTTCTCAATTTCACAAAAAAAAAAAGCTGTGGAAATTCTAAAGTCGTTTATATATAGTATTATGTAAGACTAATAATATTAGAAATAAATTTCTATATAATATAAAACATGAATTGAATCCTTAATTTAATATATATGTATAATTATAAGGGAAAATCTATAAAAACGTCTCGTTGCTACAGAGCATCCTATTATTTTAGTTATTAGATTTAACAGTTTCAAAATCTATGTTTTATAATTTAAAAAAACATTACATGTATCCAAGATTGAAAAATTAAATCCAATAATTAAAAACTAGATTGCTTTAACAATTTATCTTTTCATAGTATTACTCTAAAGAAGAAAAAAGGTAAAATTTCTTATATTTTTGTTATAAAATTTGTCTAATTACAAGTTTTATTTACCTTCTCTCTTATAATTGATCATGAAAAAAGTATATTTAATATTCTCTCTATTATGATTAGTTCTATATAAAATATTTGTCACGTGTCAAATATTAATTAAAAAACCTTATAACAAGAACTTTATCAAAATCTTGCCCTTACCCTAATTATAATTAAAAGAATTTGGCCGCCACACATGAATTCTATAGTATTCCACCTTCGCCCATTGTAATAGACAGAGTGACGTATCAAGGTTGCTTTCTGAATATTAGTGGAAAATTTGAATAAGTGAGGATATATATATATATAGGCTAATAAATAAAATAATCAAACCTATGAGGATAGGCATCGGTTCTTACTCCAATCCAATCCCGTTTTGAGAACTATGATACTTAAAAGTATATGCAATAATTAAAGTAACCCTTTGAAAGCTTGAGCATACAAGCACATCAGCAACGTTGTTTGGACTAAGGAAAGTTTTAAGATGTAACTTGGCCATGGCATATAATTATGATATAGTATAATTTTTCTTATAGTATTGAAAAATAATAAAAAAGAATAATTATTTTAAAAGATTAGATGGTCATAGTGTTGGGAAGACAAAGATAATGCCAAACAAATCAACACACTATCAATAATTCTTCCCCACTTGAATGAAAAAAAAATCCAGCAACAACCTCAACATAAAATGCACAAAAAACAAGAACACCAGGAATTATTTAACGTGGCAAAAACTCCTCCAATGTGAAGGATAAAAACCACGGGACCTAGTCCAGAAAATGAAATCCACTATCACCAACAACGTCTTACAAACAATCAGCAAGCCACAAGTGAACCGAATGATCTCTCAATCACAAACAAACTCCCAAAAACGAACTAGAGCTAAACAAGAGAGATAAGCTGTGATTAAAATCAAAACTGACAACGTTCTAACCGTCCAAATCCAATCTCCACCGTTCAGAATGAAGAATAGAGAGTCACGAACATGCTCACCAAAAATCAGCTCGATCGGACACCGAGTGAAAGGCCGACCGTTGAAAACGGTGAAACACGACGGTGCTGAGACGCCCAGAAAATCAGTCCGATTCTTCACCCAAAATCACCACCTTCCAGACCTTCAAAACTGATCTCCGCCGTTCAAAATTAAGAACAATATGTCAGCTACTTGTCCACAAAATTTCAGCCTGAACGGAGTTCCGATCACCGTCCGATCGCCGAAAATGTGGAGCAAGGTCGAATCTGAAAATGATAAAAAACTGTACTCTTGTGTAAGAATGTAATAGTTTCTCTCTGTCTGAATTTTTGCTGCTCTAGTGCTTTTAGGGTTTCAGCTTGCAAGAAAATGTAAGGACTAAAATAGCCCTAATGGGCTTAAGCAAGTGGGCTTCACAATATTTGGTTTTACCACATAGGAGGGAACCAAATACCCAACACATAGTACAAAAACTCGATTCGGACTGTCCGGGTTGACTTGAAACCTGGTGAACCAGATACTAATCCAGTTCGGTTACCCTAATTGGATTGAATTGCATCTGACCCAAACTTTATCCGAATCAACCCGCTGGTCCGAGTTTGAACCATCAACCTGTCAGTTCATTTGCCCAAATAAAAAAAAATAAAAATATGAAACTCAAACGTTGCACTAAATTGTGAATTTTTTTTTAGCCTAAAACATAATTCATTCAAAAGTAAGGTAAAGTCAAGCACAGTACAAACGAAAACAAAGCAAAATTAGTCAACCCCTCCCTAAAGTGTGAATTTATAAATACTAGTTTCTGTTAATAATATGTGAAAATGTGAATATTTGTTTAATTTGTGAATATCAATTTTTTCTTCAGCAAAAGATGACGATTTTTAATTAATTTCATGTTTAAATTTGATTTCTTCTGATTTATTATGTGTATAAGAGATTTTTTTTATTGATGTATGTGTAAATATATACATATATTTGTTATTTTTCTTATTTGACCGGGTCAACCAAATTTTAAGTGACCCAATACTTGAACTAGTGACCCATCCACTTGAGTCAATGACCGATCCGAATTTTCAAACTACTCCCATCTACTAATTGCTAAGAGAGACAGGTTGATTAATAGTTCAGAATTGTTTTAAAAGTTGAATTGTTTGGAATTAGAAACAATAAAAAAGAATTATTAAAATTGGGTTCAATTGGTGAACCACTTAAGAATCGATCAAATCAATTTTTAAAAAAATAAATTGAAAATTTCCTTTTATTTTTCACTTTTTTCTTTAAATTTTGTTTCGGGCCCAATATTTTGTGCAAATCTCAATTTATATTATATTTTGAACTTTATATTGCATCGTAAGTTGAATTATCAATTTATTAATTTTTCACTATTTATGTCTATATATAGATTGTTTGTAATTAAAATAATCAATATTTATTATTGATGACATCGTCCGAATAGACCTTTGAATAGTTGAAAAAATCAACTTGTGTTTCAAAAACTCTCTTATTTCATTAGTTGGTCTAATTCGAAATTTAATAAAAATGTATATTAATAGTTAATTTTTTTAAAGATGACCGATAGTTTAAATTAGTCTTTAGAGTATAAAATTATGAAATTTAATAAAAATATTTAGTTTAAATTAGTCTTTAAATTAGTCTCAAAAACTTTCTAGTCATATCTTAATAACAATTTACTGCTAAAGAAAAATGATGTTTATGGGCTTGGGCCACAACTGAAACAGAAGGCCCAAATAATTCGGCCCATAATTCAAACAAATCAACGGCTACTCCAATTTCGTTTTAGGCAAAATATCAATGCGCCAACGGTCACATTTTACAGCTTTCTTATAAAAACCCTTTCCTGCTTTTATTTCACTTTCTTGAATATTTCTTAGAGCTACTCCTCTGTTATTTCACTTTCTTGAATATTTCTTAGAGCTTGCTTCAATGGAGACTCCATCTTCCACAAGAGTCACAAAATCACACATCTCTGCCACTTCGGTTTCAGTTTCAAGTGAGTGATTTTCTTTTCTCCTTCCTTTTTCTCTTATATTTACATTCTTAATTACCATACATCTTATAATTTTCTTTTCATCTTGGTGAAACCCTAGAAAATGGAAAACAGCAAGATCGACGTGTGCTGATCGATGTAACAAACGATTCTCCGATCGTCGGAGTCGCCGGAAATCTTGAGATGCCATTGTCGTTGTCGAAGGCGAGCCGAGCCAAGAACACGCCGACATCGGCCTCCGGCGAGGCATTGCTGAGAGGTCAAGTGAAGACGCTGTTGCAGAAGGTTGAAGAAGAAGCAGAGCTTTCAAAACTCTCGTTTGAAAGCCGTCCGTTTCTTCAACTCGTGAATTCTTCTTCTTCTCCGATGGCTCTTCTTGCGCCTACTCCGGCCAATACCCCTCAAATCTTGAGTTTTTCCGGTGACGGCGTGCCATATTCACCGGTCGTTGAAGAACAATTGATTTCTCAGGTTGGGATCTATTCTCTTCTTTTCTCGGTTAATAAATATATTTACTTTTAAATAAATAAATGTTGTCATAGATTGTTACTGATTATCTAGGTTGATGTTGTGGCAGGTGGTGAAGTACATGTGTGAGGGGAAGAAAGAAGAAGAGAATGTGATAACGAGGTCTCTTCTAATGGATTTCTCAGAGAAAACAGAGACGTGTGATGCCTCAGAATGCTTCAATGAGTTGAGTTATGAGGAAGAAATAGGATCCAACAGCACCAAAGATATTGATGATGTTTCTTCTAATTGGTCCCTGCAGGTTAATGCCAGCAGCACCAAAGATGAACAAGAAGGAGAAGATTCTGATGAAATGCTTAAGGAGCTATGTGAAGGGATGAACAAGATGAGTGTAAATGTGAAGTGGGAAGGAAAGCACACAAGATTTGTGTACAACAGTGATGATGAGATTGTTGATGAAGAAGAAGATTGTGTTTCTCCAAACGTAATACGATTGAAGGGATTACCAACCCCAAAAGGAAAGCATTTGCGTTTTACAGAGGAATGAATGGATAGATCAGATAAAGGAGGATATATGTGTGCTTTGGTTTTTTTAGGCTTTGTGTTTTTGGGTTTTAAACTTTTTGAATGGGAGTTTGCACAACGGACCACAAACAGTGTGGTTGTTGTTGATATGCATGCTACTTGGAAATTGTTTTTGGCATATAATCAATTCATTATTATTTCCTTCTTACTGGTTGTGATTATTCCTATTCTTGTTTTTATGGATTTAATTTCTATTCTTGTGGTTGACTGAGGAAGCCTAAAGATTCATTATTATTATTATTATTATTATTATTATTATTATTATTATTATTATTATTTAATTTAAAGGTTGTGTTTATTTCCTTCTTACTGGTTGTGTTTAATTACAGCTTTGACAATTTTAACCATTGTTTCAAAAATGGGTCAAATGGGATAAGGAAAAAAACATGAAAATAGTGCAAGAAATTCTTTATATTTTCTTAATAGTAGAAGAAATTCGAGTCTTCCAGAAGCAGCCCTTAAATATATGCTCAAGATCACCATTTTTTTTTGGTATTTTAATATGAAAAAACTTAGGTCTTATATATCATAAATTTGATTTACATTCTTTTTCTTTTATGATTGGTCAGACAAAAAATTGTGTTTAATATTCACTCTCTACCATGTTGGTCATACATAAAATCTTTAATATGTGTCAAATATTAATTGGGGAACCTTACAACAAAGATATAAGAACTCTAATGTTTCATAAAATTGCATTGGGAAATGAATTAGAAGTATCTAGAGACTCTAGTGGTTAAACTATGTGAAGTGTGATTGAAAGAAAACGAGGAAAAAGAGAGAAGGATGAATGAAGAAGAAAATGATATTTTTGTATGATACTGGAGTTATTTTCTTCATTAGAAAAATTTGTAAAATCAATAATAATAGGCCAAAGTCCTATTTTGGTCCTTCAGTTATGCTCAGTGTTCTAAATTGGTCCCCCAATTATTTTTCGTTCCATATTGGTCCCCCAGTTATTTAGAACTTGACAAAGTTAATCCTTTAACAGTTTCCATCCATTTTTCTGTTAAAAAAAAGATAAAATTAATTTTTAACTCTTAAAAATTTAAAATTTTTGCATCAAGGACTTTTTTCTCTATAATAGGATCAAAATGTAAGAAATAAGAAATAACTTGGGAGTTTTTAGTTTATTTCACAAAGGCCAAAGTCCTATTTTGGTCCCCCAGTTATGCTCAGTGTTCCAAATTGGTCCCCCAGTTATTTTTCGTTCCATATTGGTCCCTCAGTTACGCAAAACTTGACAAAGTTGGCCCCTCTAACAAATTCCATCCATTTTTCCGTTAAAATAAAAGATAAAATTGATTTTTAACTCCTAAAAGTTTAAATTTTTTGCATCAAAGACCTTTTTCTCTATAATAGAACCAAAATGTTAAGATGAAAAAATAATTGGGGGTTAATGTTTATTTCACACAAAAAATCTTTCTCTCTCTCTCTGCACTCACGCCGCACCACCCGCCGCCGCCGCCGCTGTCAAATCTCACCTCTACAACCCCAACCGTCAAGCCTACCACCCCCAATCTCACTACATCGTCGTCATCGCTCCAGTCTCACTACAATTGTATCTCTAGTTTGAAGAAGAAAGGATACGAAGTCGAGATGTGAGATCGGGTTTGAAGAAGAAGAAAGGATTCCCGGTTAAGAATCAGGTAGCAATTCAGCAAGATGAGTAGATCCCACTCGCAACTTGTTTCTCTTACTCTTCCCCTTCCACTAACACACGCATTTTCTCTTCAGCTCTTTCTTATCTTCAGCTCTTTCTACCCAATCGTCGTCATTGTGGCTGAGTTGGCGCAAGCAATAGAAAGGTTCAGAGAGATATATGAGAGAGTAGAATCGGCTAAGCAGAGGCAAATGGTGGAGTTAGAGAAACAGAGGATGCAATTTGCGAAGGATTTGGAGTTTTAGAGGAGAGAGAGAGAGAGAATGTCGAGGGGAGAGAGAGATTATTTTCTTTTTGTGAAATAAACTAAAAACCCCTAAGTTATTTCTTATTTCTTACATTTTGGTCTTATTATAGAGAAAAAGGTCCTTGATGTAAAAAATTTAAATTTTTAGGAGTTAAAAATCAATTTTGTCTTTTTTTTAACAGAAAAATGGATGAGAACTGTTAAAGGACCAACTTTGTCAAGTTTTGAATAACTGGGGAACCAATTTGGAACATTGAGCATACTGGAGGACCGAAATAGGACTTTGACTATAATAATATGATATCATAGATGAATGACATTGTATTTTATAGATATATGATATACACCGTCAAAATAGAATGCTAAACTTTTTATTATGACCATTTCAAAAGTAAAGAAATAAATTATTAATTTTAGTTGTTATTTTAAATTCCAAAAGCATTATTTAATAATGGCCAAAATACAAAGACACCCCTTGAGTTTTAGGTTGTGTACACAAAACACCTCTAAATTTTCAATTTGTGCAAATAGGACCCCGTGAGTTTTTAATTACGTGCAAATTCCCTTATGTTAAATTTAGGCCAAATCAATGAGGGTATAATAGTAATTTCATGAAAAATCTAGGCCAAAGTCCCATTTTGGTCCCTCATGTTTGCTCAAAGTTCTGTTTTGGTCCCTCAAACAGGGGAATTCGACGGAATGTGCGGTGGCGGGAGAGGGAGAGGAACCATCGCGCCGCCACCAGGAGGTCTGATATAGGTAGCGAGCTCTTTCTTGGTGTTGAGGAGCTGAGCTTGGATCTACTTAAGGCGATGTTGGAGGACGGAGAACGCCGACGCAACCGTACAAGGGGTCTCAGAGATGACTCTTGGCTTCGTACGCCAGTGACTTTTGGGGCAAAATTGTTTCAAATACTAGTGTATTCATTTTTTCTTACACTTTGGTCCTATTATAAAAAGAAAGAACCTTAATTCAAAGAAATAAAAATTTTTGGGTAATGTAAATTGATTTTCTTTTATTTAACAGAAAAATTGGATGAAAACTGGAGAGAGACTAACCGTAGAACTTTTAAAAAATTTAAGGAACCAACACAACTTTGAGCAAACTTGAGGAAGCAAAATAGGACTTTGACCTAGATTTTTTATGAAATTACTATTATACCCTACTGATTTGGCCTAAATTTAACTTAATGGTGTTATTTGCACGTAATTGAAAACTCACGGATCCTATTTGCACAAATTAAAAACTTAAGGGTGTTATGTGTACCCGACCTAAAACTCTGGGAGTGTCTCTGCAGTTTGGCCTTTAATAATTAACTAGTTTTCTCATGACACTAGTCATAAGGCCTGGACCTGTTAATATTAAGTGTCAAGAATTTACTTATTGTATAATCTAATGGACATGAACCCCTGTAGCGTACAAGTGTAGAACTCCCATAGTGTATAAATGTAGTGCTAAAAGAGAAATGAACAGTTAGAAAGAGAGTATATCAAAGGTGTGAGTCTCACTCACCCCTCTCTCACTACCATAATCTTTACTTTTCGAGAAACTCAGGTGATCTTTTCAAACAATCATCAAGGTAGGTCATACTGCTTACCAAAAAAAAGACAAATTAATAAATATCTAACCATCAGTTTCCATGATTTAAAAATGGAACGAGGGGAAAATTTTGCAAAACTGGAAACACTTAATTGAATGATGACAGATGAATTATATACTAAAATCTAAACCATTTTCCAAAGGCAATTTTACACTGTTTTGCCAAGAGAGATGCATTGTATTTGTATACACATTCTTACAGTTCAATCCCATAAAGCCAATGCACTGTAGCACCACCCTAAAGGGTAAAGCTCCTCTTAAATACTATACAACTTTAGAATAGGTGAGGCCTAAAATTTATCAATATATAGCCTAAAGAAGTCTTCCAGTCTATAAAAATGGGGAAATGAGAGAGGAGCCTAACCACAAAAAGTGCTAACTTATTTACATAAGGTTTCCATAAGATTGGTTAGCACCAAATTCAGCTGCAAAATATGTACACATCAATAGCCATTCAAATTTCAAAACCAGGGATGCCATGTTGGATCCATCATGCACAAGTTCCTTGGGTTCAAGGCAGCTTCAACCAACTCAGTCACACCCCTCTGAACTGGTTGGGGTGGATCCATGGGATTATCCTCCTAAAGTAAACACAAATGTTAAAATCCAAGTGAAAACTTAAAAGTGAAAACTGAATTTTTGGTCCCTGAATTTATCCCAAAACAACGATTTAGTCTCTGATTATTGAAAATACATTTTTTGGTCCCTATGACTAAATAGTTCATGTTCTTATAAAAATCAGAGACCAAAAAGTATATTTCAAATATTCAAGAACTAAATTATAATTTTGCGACAAGTTTAAAGACTATAAGGTAAAGTTTCTCCTAAACATAGTCACAAAGGAAAAGCACTTGATGTGACAAAACAAAAGGATATATGTTGTGCAATTTCGTTCAGTGGCTTACCTCTTCTGAGAAATTTTGCGGGGATATTCCCTTAACCCGTGCAATAACATGATCAACGTTTGTGGTGACCTTCTGTTTGAAGTCATTGGGGTTCATAGTACCACCACCAGCCATAGGGGCAATCGGCATCCCGAGCGGCCTTCTCCAAGACCAAGACAACAGCTCATCACGGAAAAACATTGCTAGGTGATGCCATAGATGCTGGCTTTGCTGCAATTCAAAAATTTAGGATCAGGTCAATTGATGTTCTTAAATATTGCAGATAAAAGTTCGAAGAAAAAAGAACACAGCAACCGTGATTGCATGTATGCATATGTTACTTCTCACCTTGGGCGAAACAACAGCTTGTGCTGCCGCACACATGGAAGATACAATGAGGCCTTCCACTCCGAAGTGAGAGAAAAATGCTTGCATGTTCCTTGTTAGCCGGAATGGTACCGGCTCATTAAACTCAATCAGCCCATTAGCATCATAAGCAGGATGGAAATCAGTTTGAAATATTTTTCCAGTGTTTTTGGCGAACAAGATCTTGTTTGGAGACCTCCCACCAATTTGGAGCATAAAGGACACAAAACTTGAAAGGGCCAACTGGATTGCAAATTGCTTTTTGAAAGCCCACATATGGTTGCCGCTAGGCAGAGTTTTGTACATATACTGTGAAAAAATGTTGTCGGTAACAAGATTTTTTGTTATTTCATTATAAGCCTGCAGCCGGAGATCAACAACAGCTTCTGGTGATATTTGTCCAGATATTGCCTGGTTCAACTGCTCTTTGAAATAAGTTATTGGAAGATCGGCCTCTCGGTCATTCCTCGCGCAATGGTTCTCATATACCTCAAGGAAGGTGCTGTACATCAAATCATCTTCTACCATGCGAACCTGTCCACACATAATTTTAAGTAGTTCTTAGTGAATAACTTAAGGAAGGAAAATGGATCGTTTGAAGTCTTTCTGATCTCATTTCAAGAAATACTACAAATAATTCTGATTTATAGTGATGAAGAGCATGGATCCCATCTCATTAAAATTAAAATAAACTAGAAACAAATGTACGATAGCAAGATCATTTTAACCTGTGACCAAACGGGAATGATTATTGGTGTGTGAATGCATATGTGACGGCGCCTGGATTCCTTGTGCTTCTCAAACATTTGGTTCATCACACGGAAAAGCTGCAATATGCGCTCATCACTTCTAGCATTAGGAGTCAAAGATGTCTGGACAATAAAATGACGTTGGGAACCATCAGAGCCTATTAGAGTCAGGCGCCTGAAACTGCTTCCATGTCTCCGAACAATTGGTATATCAGCTGCAACCCTATCCAATTTCACAGTATGGTCGGGTGCAATTTCCTGAAATGAAATTGCATATTTAAACATCAATCAGAATGAAATGCAACAAATAGTCATGCCAACTTCAGCTTGAAAAGGACTATTTCAGATAAGAGCAGTACAGTGTTGAACTAATAAGATATGACAAGATTTGGCATTGAATAAGAACTCAAGAATTCACCTGATCCGTGAAGTACTGCCCTGGAACCTCTACATCAATAACATGGAAGTCCCGCAATACCCTGCTTTCCTCTTCCAACTTCAATACTGCAGGAAACCTGTCCTCCACATTACTTTGAAGAACATTTTTCCAGTGTTTCAATCGCTCAGTCAGTTCAGATAGGGTGGCTGGGAAAGTGGCAGTGCTTTCAGGATCAAGATCACGTTCAAAATCCTGCTTGTATTCCCTCACAAAATCAACATGCTTGTTTATAGCATCTGCCGAAAAGCAAGCCCTGCAAACTCCTGAGAGCTCTTTTTTGAGTGATTGAGGAACTTCTGCAGTTGTAGCTGTCGGGTATTTGTAGCAGCGGTGGAGCAAAGCATTGACAACTGCTAGAAGTCTCTCCTCAGGAAGAGTGACAAACCTTGAGCCAATTTCTGTTAGTAGAACCTGCAAATTGCAATGCCTCACTGGAATCAGAAAAGTGACTTTCAGTCAACTAATAACCTAAATCTCATTCTGACACAGGTGCAACACTTAATCACTTATGCATATCCTATAGAATTGATTTTGACACCTGATCTAATCATACCATGTTAATTCAATATGAAATTAGTACTTACGATTTAGAAACAACATGAAATCTATATCAAAACAAGTAAAAGTAACCACATCCAAAATCACATCCTCTTTTTATATATAGCGGGCAGCTTTGATACACACATCCAACGCTTTTCTTTTGTATGTGTGAGGCCAAGAAAGAGGGCAGGGTTGCATATATAAACCATTAAGTACTTTTCCAGCATCTTAGCTGTCGGGAAAAAAAACTGTAGAAACATAGAATTATCAGAGATGAACATCACCTCAAGTTCACTAGCCAAATTAGCATGCTTGCTCCTAAGAGCCTCCATTATATCTTTGGCAGCATCAAAAGCACTGGCAGCTGATGCCACAAAACCAATTGCACCAGCGCGCCTTAATGTATTCTGACCACCTTCATTGATGTTAGCAGAACCTTGCTGCAAAGGTTGGTCATTTCCGTTATGCATGCTGCTTTCTGCACTTGTAGACCTTTCAGGTTCTTGCCCATGAGAATTTCCACCATCATGAGATCCAATTCCACCAGCAGACTGAGCATTTTGGTGAATTTGGTTATCAGAGGATAATGCACCACCACCTGGACCTTGTACTCTTGCATTACCATCAGTCAACCCACCAAGAGCACCTGTACTAGTACCAGAAACAGTCTGCTGGGTTCTTTGCTGAGCCATTGCCATTCTTCCAAGTTCAGATTTATTTGCAACGTCGCGTCGTTCCAGCAAGTATGTGCGTAGCCAATAATAGAGAGCCTAAAGTTCATGAAGAGAATCAAGATTACTTAAGCTCTAAATATTTTACAACATACAAATGTGAATAACACTTGCCTGAGGATATACGATTGCAATTTTCAGTAGTACAAGTTTGCAGTGAGGAGCTTCTGTCCTCTGAAGGGAGAGCAAGAGTTGTGGAATCCATGAGAGCCAAACCCAATGAGGTATCTGGTCCAAGTACTTATCAAATGCCCTTCCCACGGGCTCACTAGAAGTATCAAAGCTCAGAAGATAAAGCACACGGGCTAGATGACTTCTTGAATTCGACACGCCTAATTTGATACCTTGCAAGAAGCAGCTGACAGCATATTCCAACCAAATCTCTTCATGGGTTTCTTTGTAAGCCTATTAGAAACATATGAAGAATAAGTACAAATCTCAAGTCAATTGTCATACTGATAGCAAGAACAGAATATATTGGTTACCATATCACAATAATTTCCCCAGCTTATCCATCCCTTGGGCAAGGTCTTGAAAAGGCTAATGGCATTGGAGTAAGCAAGATTAGCACTTTCAGAGTCATTTAGTTTTAACAGGAAATCTCCTTTTAGGCGGAAAATTTCTGCCTTGTGCTTTGGAGGAAAGTACTCTAGATTAGTACTGTTAATCAGATTAAGACCACTTGTTAGTTCTCCTTTCATTTCTAAATATGCCTTTGCCTGCTCGGTTATCTTGACAAATGCTTCCTGCAAACGCAGAAGAAAAGAATAAATGGGATAAAATCCATACAAGCACCTAAGATTGTAGAAACAGAAAACGAATAAGCCAAAAAGAAAATGCTATTGTGTGCGCATGCATATCTGTACGATTGTAAATTAAAATCACTGTATGAGAAGTCAAAATTAAAGACTAAACTCTGTACCAAAAAAAGAAAAAAATTAAAGAGAAGTCAAAATTAAAAGACTAAACTCTTGATTTTCTTACCTCAAGCAATCTGGATATGTATGAGAAGTCAAAATTAAAGACTAAACTCTGTACCAAAAAAAGGAAAAAGATTAAAGACTAAACTTGTATATAAGATGGTTTTAGGGGTCCAATTCCTTTAGATGCTTTCTATGATGTACTTCAACAAAAACATGAAACACAAATATTTTGTTGCTGGGTGAGTTAACAAACTCATTATTGCAGTTATTTAATTTGAAATTTAAATTTTAATTCTGTTCTTTATATTTTGCATATGCATTATCTAGTAATCTATCTCCATTAGGATGAGCCTGTTAGTATCAGGATAAGGTTAGTAGAAGAAAAGATAAACCTTATTTTGCATATGCATTATCTAGTAAACTATTCAACACTGCACACAGGAGTTAATATACAATTTTCAGACAAAACTTTAGTTTTTATGACTCAACACCGCATGATGGCCTCTTAAGTTACTCCATATGTTATATTTTTACGAGAAAACTTGATAGCAAACACCTAAGGGAGTGATCTATCTGAAGAATCCTTAAGCATTCTTGCGAAAAAAACATTCTCACGTTTGGTACAGGTTTTAGAAAAATTATTCCTTGAAATGTCAAATTCCCTAAAATGTAACATTCTCGTAAATATAACATGAAATAGAAGCAAAAGTAGATAATACATAATCATTAATTAATCAAATAATAAATCTTTTGTTTAAGAATATGATTTATATGAACCAGTCAGCAGCTTCCATTCAAGTTTCCTAATAACTCATGCTAACATAATAATAAAAGGAAGTAGTTGAGCAACCAAACACATCTTACCTGCACCTCCATAGTTGAGTGCCCATACAATTTTTCAAGTATGGTGACACAAACATCATGTAGCCCCTGCTTACGAGCAATGTGAGCGAGCCTGTTGACATTCCATGCTTTATCACGGTAGCCAAGATGATGAAGTTGTGAATTTGTGGAGTTAAAATCTTTGAATGCCTCTATAACAGAATTATACATTTCATTCCTCCACTGCAACAAGTCATACCAAACAGACATGTGATCCCATTCATTTGGAGTCCTAAGTCTCCAAGTCTCAAGGATGTCCTTGAGATCAGCATAAAGGTTTCCTTGCACACCAACTACAGGATTTCCAGAGGGTTTACTTCCATTGGAAATATCCACTAGAATTCTGCCTGACTCCTTAACTTCAACTATTTGTTGGAACTGCTGTAGAAGCGGAATTTTGGAATGAACAGACATCTCAGGCAGCTGCCACCATTGTTCTAGAGCAAGATCAACACCTTTAGCCACCATGTTGTCAGCATCCGGTACACCATTTGTGTTTTTCTCATGAAGGGCAAAGTATGCTTGAATCAAACGAAGTTTTGGAGTTTCTTCCACTTGAGCTTTAGGGATTACATGATCCTTCATATATGTCCAATCAGGCAATTTCCAAAGACTGTCTAGGAGAATTTCATAATTCTCAACACTCTTACCAAAGTCTGCCAATGCATCCCATTGACTAAGTTGACTAGCACAGTATAACCATTGCTCTTCCCAGAGACACATCTCAGCCTTTGGCACAGTGTTGTTATATGTTCCTTGAGTTGCCTTTACCATAGCTTGGTAAAAGAGGCTTTGAGCACGGGGCCAATAGCCATGCTGAACAAGAGAAAGCCCTGCCCTAGTTTCTGCAGTGATTGATCGTTTTTTCCACAATCCACACCTCATATCTTCTTCATTGAGCAAACGATAGAGCTCGGCAAGAGACTCAGAGCATTTGGTTTCATTCATGAACAACATAACATGACTTTCCAGCAAAGCCAGTGCAATGTGCCATGCATTATAAGTTTTTCCGATATATTTGATGAGTTCACTCGGCATTCGAGGTTGAGGATGGCTCAGCTGAAGTCCTTCGAGTAGGGCTTGCACAACATTTGGTCTACTGGCTTGTTGCCTCTTATGATAGTCTTTAGACAAGAGAGTGATCATTGGTTTAGCAAGTGTTACTTGTTCTTCTTTATGTAATGTAACCCAAACGATTGGAAACACCAAAACCCACAAATGATATGCAACATTAGCATCTGTATGGGCCAACTCTCTCAATGGAATTAAAAGATCAGCCACCTAGAAAAGGTAGAGATTGAGGTGAGAAAGAAACTGAAATATTTCCAATCAAAAAATTAAAGATCTGGAGAGTTCATTGACAGCAGCTGCCACAGAAAATGCCGAGGAAACTGAGGCACTTCTCAACAGTCAAACTAGAGTAAATTGGTCAATAATAAAACACATCATAACTTCAAAAGTTAAAACTAAACATTCGACATAATGCAAGTCCGGAATATGTTTATTCATCCTTGAGCTTAACCAATCATATTCACCGAGAAAATTTAAACTCGAGGAAATAGCCCATTAACATGACAAACAACAATAATAGTTAGACGTCAAACATATTACCTGGAGTTTGCTCATGCTGTTCAGAAACTGGGCATGCTTGTGCACAAGAGTTTCAAATGTTAGCGGAGAGTCCTCAGTACTTTCAGATACATCATTAATCTTATGTTGCATCCCAGATGGCTCAGGAAGAGAGCTTGAAGCCAAAAGTGGTGAAACCCTGGCAGAATTTGGAGCTAGTGTTATAGGTTTATCATCAACTAGAATTGCTAAAAGAAGATCAAGGCCTTGTTTGAGCCAGAAGACATCACTCAAGGCTTCCCAGTCTTGAATTTGGATAATGAACTGAAGCCTAGTGAATAGTGATTTTCCGAGAGATTCATGATATAGAGAGAAAAATCTCATCCTGACTTCCGGATCTTTTGCTCGCAAACCAAGCATAAACTGCCTTT
This sequence comes from Chamaecrista fasciculata, assembly GCA_003254925.1. Lineage (NCBI taxonomy): Eukaryota > Viridiplantae > Streptophyta > Magnoliopsida > Fabales > Fabaceae > Chamaecrista > Chamaecrista fasciculata. The sequence goes on from QANZ01013314.1 coordinate 24,892, forward strand.
CAACCTTCTGGAAAACCTCTTGACGCAGGGATAAGGGGTACCTGGACATCAATAAAAATAATTAAGACAACAATATAATCAAAGCATAGTGAAGGAAGACTTGAGATCATTACTTACTTATTTGAATCAGCACAAATCCCATAAAGAAGTTCAAGATACTTCCTATCCCACTCTTCCAGGGAAGCTGAAGGGAAGTTTTGTTTATCAACTTGCGAGAGCTTTTGAAGAAATGAGACTATCTCCTTTGGATTGAGAAAGGAACCTGATGCAACTGAAATGCCTTGTTTACCAAAATCATCCTCAATCCACCCTTTTATCACATCAAGTATGCAAAGAAGTACACTAGCATCAGTGCCTTTCTCTGAGAGTAAAGCATTCAAGATTTGAGATACAGATCGTTTGCAGTCAGGAACAACCATCACTCGTTCAGTGATAAGCTTTAAGATAGATTTTAGATTAGAGATAACAGCTCCAACATCAGAGCCTTGACGAGAAGACGTGACTGCTGAATCTGTATCTGCTCTCTGACCCTACAAGATTTTCAATGTAATTTATAGAAAGGGGGGAAATAAAATAAAATTAAAGGACGCATGGGACACAAAGGGAATGGATTCCCTGCATGGGAGCTACACTCATGCCGGAGACAAATAGACTCCCCTCATACAACTCTTGCCCCAATTTTGCTTCCCCATGAGGAGAAGCAGTCACATGGAACAAAGACATTCCCCCCCCCCCCCCCCCCCCCCCCCCCCCCCCCCCCCCCCCCCCCCCCNCCCCCACACACACAAAAAAAACAAATGATTTTACAAATTTTCCCAAACAAGACCTTCCAAGGCCCTTCAATCCAAAGAATCAAGTAACAAAAATATGCTGCTTACTTGTCTTAAATGAGATCCTGCTGATGAACCCATATCGCGTTGTAGCCTTTGAAGGATGCGAACTAGAGTTGATGGGTCAATGAAATTTCTTTGTACCTCTGTCAAGGTTTTAATAACAAGCAATAGGAAACTAATAGAGCTAGCAATATTTTCATCACCAGATGTTTGAGGGGCTGTGACAGTGGTGACATGCTTCTGTATCAAATCATCAAGCTTCTGGTTCAACAACTTAACATCAGCTGGTGTTGTAGCTGCTTCTGGAGGAAAAGCAACAAAGATCATCTTCAACAGGGAACAAAAAGACTTCCCAGCATCGAGCAATTTATGCTTGAAACATGGTTCAAGAATCTGGCAGAAAAACATCAACAACTTACTACATTTATGTAATAGTTCGGCAAATCAGACAAAAAAAGGAAAGCAAAAAGCAGCCTACTTGAGATATCTGGTTAATGTTGTTTCTAATGAACAAGTGTGGCTGTTTCTCCAAAACCTTGTTCATGACATCCAATCCCTGTGCCAGAGCTGTGGAAGGGTCCTTTGCCTGAGATGGCTGAATACTGCTCAGCAGCTTTTCCAAATAATTAAATTTTACATTGGCATTTGGCCACACCTCCAAAGCTTGTGAAAGTAACTCCAAAGCTTGTTTGTACATAGCACTTGCTTCTTTATCCTTAGGCTCTATGACCAAGGCAACCTGAATTCAATGGTCAAAGTTAATATTAATTTGATAAACCTTCAGTATTTTGGAAAGGAGGAGTGCAAAACATACAAATAATACATTCAGTTAATCAGTTTTCACATTGAACTTAACATAGAACTACCATATCAGTCAAATTCAAGAATGTACAGGTACTTTTTTCGGCTTTGTACACATCAAGGCAAACGTGAATACCAAAAATGGGAAATAATAAATTAACTTCTGGCATATTATATACTAGTGGGATTGGTACGCATTAAAATGCATGCCAATTTTTTCCATAAATTTTAATAATATAAAATAAATTATAAAGATCATTAAAGTAATGGCAAGTAAGCATTGCTAAATTTTGAAAGTAATGAAAAGTATAGCATCTAACTCTTTCAATGCTATTTAAACTTTATATTTTATATTATTTGTATTGATATATGGTTTTGGAACCAAGAAAACCTAGAAGGCCAAAATCATATACTATACTATAGAAGTATAGATTAATACTAATATCATTTCTTAAGCGCTATAAAATCAGAATAGAAAAAACAAATGAATGAGTGCTAGTCGAGCATCAAAAGCATCGTGTTTGCACAACTTGGAACAAGTTTTCCAGGGAAAGCGTTCAACACTAGTTCAGAGACCTCCAGTATGGGCACCGGATCCTCTGCCGTACCGCACGGTGTGCGGTGCGGCAGAGGCCAATAGGGGAGCGCCACGTGGCGCCACGTGTGCAGGCGCGCCCACGTGGCACTCCCCTATTGGTCCCTGCCGCACCGCACACCGTGCGGTACGGCAGAGGATCCTCATCCTCCAGTATGGGATATAAGTTCTTCCCAAAATTCATAATCTATGGAGTTATTAACTTGCCAGCATCAACACTATGCAAAAATAAAGAAGCAAGTTAGAATAAAGCCTCACTCTTATAAGAAAATTAATAATCATTTCCTCCATAGCAGCATTTGGTTTAAATTCTTCATCAGGTTGACTAGCAGATCCTGGGGTTTCTATGTTAGGGATTGATGATGGACCACCAGGTGACATGACACATAGGGATTGCAAACCAGGTTCCACTTTTACTCGCTTAGTTGTATCGTCAGGAAATGTAGAACCATCTATGGATCGCTTAGTATCAACTGAGCTAGGATTAAAGCCATCATTGATCTGACAGGGGGGATCGGCATCAGTAACAACTTTCATCTCATTTTGCCTTTGCCTCTCCCAGTTAACAACTAATCCAGCAAGTTCAATGGCAAGGCGTCTGTTTTCAGCTGTAGTGTTATATGGCAGTCCAAGACGACTCAGAGAATTCACCATCTGAGGAACAAATTGTGCTCTGCAGCTATAGAAAAGATCTGAATGGCGGACAATAAGCTGGAAAATATGAATAAGATTTGGAATCGAATGACCTTCTTCAACTAGGATCTTCTTAGTGTATCGTATCCATATGGGCATCCGAGAATCACCAAGAGGCAGACGTCTTGGTAGTGCTGGCATTAGTATGTCAAGAGCCTGCTTGACCAACATTTTATTTTCTGGCTGGCAAGTCCTAAGGAGTGCAACAAAAACCTGCAGTTCCAAATCTTTGTTAAAATAATGGTGCATGCATTTGAGATGAAGAAATTAAGAAAAAGCCCAAAAAACACCTTCCAAAGCTCAACCCCAGTTTACAGATCAAACTTAAAAGTCATCATATGAGCCAGGCTGAGCAAGAAGTTATTTTTCATTATAAAAAGCATCAAGTTTTGAGTTACAAATCCCTATATTTCCAAAAAGAATAAAGCAATGAAAGAAAAGAAACTCAGTCACCCTTTGTACTCCATTTCCACATGCACAGTATCATAATCACAGTAAGTCTTTCACCTTTTTTGCCCTCCCAGGGCATTGATATTTAAATTTTAAAATTAAAAAAATCAAACCAAAGTAACAAAAAGAAAATTTTTCTTTCCACCAAGAAAAAAAAAGGTAGACAATCATCAGGATGACAACTAACCTAAAAAATTAAGAAAAATCTGAGCTTAAGTACTTCTCTTGCATGACTGAAAAATATTAAGAAAAACCCCTGCCTCCATACCTGAAGTATTATTTTTTCTGGGGCTTGATAAGCTTCCAAGAAATGGCAAACATTCACAAATGCCCACTGTTTGCTTGCAGTATCTTCACGTTTAAGATGATTCCACCCAAACTTAATTAACTCCTTTCTGTGATGGACAAGATCATTCTGGAGATATTTAAGGAGCAAAGTGGCTAACTGCAATAGCTCTATTCTTAAAGGCTCATCATACTCAGCAGAAACCTACAGAAGGGGACATAATTCATAAGAATCAACCACAATTGAAAAAAATAAAAAGAATTGCATCAAATACAGAATCAAGCAGAGTCACTATAAATAGACCCAAAGACAAGTAAAACCATGTATGAAACTTTACGTGGAATCAGGATATACCTCTTCTGGAGGATCAAGAAGTTTATCAACAATTGTTTTTATAATAGTAGGATCAACAACCTCCCAACTTTGGCCATTTTGAAAGGCATGAGCTAGCATTGGAAGAATAAGCATTTGCATTACAACCACCAAATGGTCGAGCTCTAGTTGTTTTGATTGGAAGAGGTTCAAAAAATGCAACAAGAGTGCCTTCTTCATGCTAGGAGGATAACCTTCTGCAACCTAAAATGTACCGAGAAAGTTTGAATATTATTCAAAAAGTAAGAACTAAGACTCGACAGACAAAATTTAGATATAACCAAATACCTCGATGATGTAAAACTCTTTCAGGAATGTGTAATCAATACGACTGTGGAATAAGAATATGGTAAGTATATCAAAAAGAACATTCACTTCATTCTTGTCATGCCTCAAGTAATTCAGAAAGCATTTGACAAGCCATTTACTTTCTTTAACCTGCAATTGAATATGTCATGGAAACAAGTTAGTCAACCAGAATTGTTGGCATCATTCATCTTGTGAATCAGCTTTACTAGGACAAATTAAAAAGTTCACAGTAAACACTGACAAATCTATAAATAAAATAAAAAGATTAATGAATAATAATACAGAGAGGACACAAAGGGAAAAAAAAAATAAAGCAGAATCAGAATCTGAACAAAGAGGTAAAAATTTTAAACCAACATATATACGCTGCGACAAAACTCATCATAGATGACAGAGTAGATCCTGAAGGATGGAGATAACTACAGTAATAACATTCACATATGGAAAACTTTAAGTGGAAAATAAAATCAGCATTTCTAAAGGGTAAGACATCTTTGCATAGAATGAATCATAGGTTGCAATATTCTTACAATGCAACTTACCTCAGATCTATTTATTAGAAAGAAACACCAACAAGAATATAAATATTTGAGAAAGTAGTGAACAATTACACATGATATCACACGAAGAAGGCACAAAAATGAAGAAAATAAATAGTTTACTATAACATATAAATTGAAACCCTTCTATTGCTCGTTAATATTTTGAGATTCAATAGGTACCTAAGACTGATCATATGCAAACACATTTATGGTGAACAAATGGGACACAACAGAACATATACAATGTCATTTATAAAAAATATTCCACATAAGGAAAGGATCAAGGTGAAGATATCTCAAGATACCAGCCAAATCTACACAGACAACTTGGTTATAGAGGCAATGCTATGATATTGAACTTAGGAAGACTCAGATATATGGCTGCAGTGACTGGTTTTATCTTGGGTTTCCTTCGGATAGGAACCAATGAGATAAAGGAAACAAAATACTGAAAAATACTTCAGTTAGCTAAACCATCAACAATAAGAATATACCAGCCACTGAAATTGATACCCATCTATTACAAGACTTACTTGCACTAAGCTCAACTCCAGTTCGTTTTGCAGACGGGACAATCTTGCAGGTGACTTCCAAACAAGTACTAATGTGTCAAACACAACACGATTACTTTGTAACCAACCAGGAATGGATTTCACCAACGTTTTTATCAGTGCTAATCCCTGGAAGTAAGCATCTGAAGCTGAATTGGGAGGTGCAGCAGGAGGATTAGAAGCATCAGCTGACTGGGCAACAACGTTCTCTTCACCTGTTATACTTGAGGATGCTGGAGCCATTGCAACATCAGATTTTGGAAGAAATTCGCAGAACGCACTAGCAAGTATTTTCTGTGGTGACTTTGCAAGCTCATCTCTCAATGGCTGACCAGCATCCGAACGAATTATATACATGAACCTGAATTTAGATAAACAAAAATAAAAACAACAAAAAAAAAGGAACATGTCAACACTCAGCCTTCTATGGTGCATATAAGTCCAGTCTAGCATACCAAACTTACCGCCTGAAGTATTTTGGTTCACTTAATCGAGCAAGAAAATATTCAACAGCAAGGGGTGCATAACGATTTAAAAATTTGGTGAGTGGAAGGCGGTATGGACTATTAATTTCACTGTAAACTTGTCCTGGGGGAAGAGCTCCTTCCAAATCAATAGTCAAGGTTACAAGTTCATCAAGGAACTTAGAAGCAGCAGCAGGAAGCAAGTGAAACAGCTCAATTATAGCTGTGACAATAGAAAATGATGTCTTTAGTACATGTAGGAGCTAAGCAACGAGCATCAGCAACACTTAATTAAAAAAATTAAACTATTTCTGTAAGACCTGCAGCAATTTTTGGTTCTTCACCAGCCTTCCATGCCTTCTGACTCTGTGCAAGCTTTTCAGGCTCCAGCCACCTCTTTAGATGCTCCAAAAGCTTGCCACCCAAAGTAACATTAAACCAATTGGACAAGAGCTCAAGTAAGCGGGCAAGGCCTTGCAGAAGAGGCATGCTGAGATTTTTTGTGTGTGCCAAATTGACTAATATTGGCCTAAGGCTACTTTGCAGAAGTTCTTTGGGCATTCTTTGATTGATAACCTAGGTGACATAGTGACAAACGAATTAGCTTAAAAAATCCAAAGCAAGTCACTTATAGCAGGTATGGAAAGTATTTTAAATATATACATATATAAAGAGATATTTGGATAACTTAACTACTTATCCTACCACAGCAATAACATATGATTAAATAATCAAGAAAAGACAGATAAAAGAGAGCCCATAATCAAGAAAAAAATTATCAAGAACACAAAAAGGCCTCCAACTACATGTCATATATGATAAGGGGAGCAGCATCCCTAAACATATAAAAATTAAACAAGAAGGAAAACATGTCATCACCAGGGATATATAAATTTCATCACAAACAGCCTAGCCAATATGATGAAAAATCAGGAACTATAACCTTAAGAAGCTATTTTTACCTGTCGCAGGCCCTCCTTTGCAACAGCAACAATTTCTGGTGTCCTACAAGTTAGAGACTTAAAAAACATTGAAATAATCTTTGCACGCAGTTCAGAATGATTTGGAGTCTTAAAATCAGCCCATGCCATTGTTGTACAGAGTAGCTCAATGCAAGCTGTTCTAAGTTTTGTCAATGAGGTTACCACTTTCGGGTTAAAAATCTTTGTAGCTAATGCACTGTCATCAGATTCTGCTATTTGCAAGGCTTCTTGCAGGAAGTTAACTAGCTCTGGAGTCAACTTGAGAAGAGGTGGCCTCAATGCTAGGCAGAAATTCAACGCTGTAACTGTCCCAACCTATAAGAGATAGAGGTAGTAAACAAATAAAATGATGAAGGCTGATAAGTATATCCCAAAAATAGCCATCAGCAAAAGAAGATACCTGTTGGTCAACAGTCTTTGACTTGAGTGGTCGCATTATAAGAGGCTGGAGCAAAGGTTGATACAATGGCTCAAGTAATTCAGACACCTCACTGCCAGTCCTGCTAGCTAATAATGCCAAGCAAGACTGTACATTCTTTCTCACAATGATAGATGCATTCTGGTTGAACAACTCTTGAGCAAGAAAATCAACAACTCCTTGGAAACTTTGCCTCCGTGCCTCACTATTTGCTTCATCAGCATTATTAACAACTCTAAGTACTTGGGTGAGCACCTGACTTGTCTCTTCCTGCTCCTTGCTAGCATATATGGGTAACTTTTTAAGGACATATATCAGACCACGCACAATTCTTACCTGAAAAGTGCAGAGTGTCTCCACAGTGACCTTTCCAACCAAGGCACCAAGTCCCATGACACCTCCCATTTGTGCTTGCCATGAAAGTCCATAGCAACAATGCAGAAGACGGGGCAAGAGTTGTTCAAATACAGGAACACGAACACTTGGTGGTGGAGAGTATACAGGATTCATTGAAGGACTAGATACAATCATTGGCGTACCAGGTCCTCTGGACATAATGACATCAGTATGCTTCGAACGAGCTAGAAAAACAAGTGTTTCTGCAAACACATTTAAAGCATCAAGAGCAGCTTTGGCATGGAGTCTGTTTTCATCTGCCAGTACTTCAACTAAAGCATCCAAGAATATTAAAGGATCCAGCTCCTTCAGATTTGACGAAGCATTAGTTTTTGGCCTAGAACTGGCATGAACATTATTTGACAGTGATGATGCCCCAAGTGCTGCCGTTGAAACATTACCAGATGAAGAATCAATATGAAATATCACTGCAAAATGGCGGCATAAGTTAACAACAAAATCATCTGCGGGATCCACGAGATCTGGCTCCCCATTAGCAGCAATGACAGTCATTAACAGAATCTTGAAAACAGACTTCTCAGCCATAAGTTGGGTCTTCGTCTTTACACCTAAGTCAGCCTGAAATTGGAAGTTAAATATAATTGAAGCAACAACTAATACTCCACACAACAACCCCATCCAGATATGCAACGCTTGCACTAATATCAAAATTACAAGATCCAGGGGTAAAGAAAGACAGGTAAAGAAGGAAGGATCCAAAATATTCAAGTGAAACCAGCACCAATAAGAAATAGCAGCAGAGAAAACCTATATGAATGATCTGTGGCAAAGTTACTGATCAAAACTCATAAGAATGTTCTGGCAGTAGAGATCCATAAGATAAAAAGAAAAAGTGCTTCTACAGATTATTCAAATATTTAAATCTCTACAGATTATTCAAATTTAAATACATAGTAGTAACATACAAGGAATTCTGCATTTTTACACTACAACGATTCCAAACTGACCTTTACATCTGGTGACTCAGATTTGCGCAATGATTGATCGGCTGTAGACATCAGTAAAGTAGACAGCTGCTTGGGTGTACATCCCTCATCAGCAACAGTTCCGGGCAAGTTGAGCTGGGATGATAGGCAAACACGCAGAAACTTTAGGGCTTGTTTCTGGTAGAAGGCATCCATAGCACCAGTTTTGTGCATTACAGATGCCACAGCAAGATTTATGCATCGATCAAGCGGCACCAAGAAAGGGGTTGCAGGCTCAAATGTCAGAATTAAGCGAAGCCCATGCTCAGGGTTCTCCTTACACTCAAGTGCCAAAGGCTCTTTAAGGAAGCGTCTGTTTCTGCCACCTAATTTTCCAAGAAGTTGCAGCGCTTTTGCACCCCAGGGATAGGGAGCAGGCCTTAAGTGAGACCACAAGGCTAGAATCACCTCAGACATAACATTGGCCATGCTGGGCTCAAGGAAGTCAGGATTTAAACTATCAACCCAAAATTCAAGTGTTCGTAAACCTAGACTGACTAGGTCATCACTTCCTTTGAGACATAATACCAAAGGCTTCATAAGACGACCAAGGCATGGCAACAAGGAGCTCAAACGGGCTGGCAATGTCAAACAAAGCTCTAACAACAGGTCCCTCATATCTTCCCCAGTTGGCCCTTCCAGCATAGTCAACAGCATATTGAGGCACGGCTGCAACATGGGGATCAAGTCCCGAAGTAAAAGTTCAAATTTGCATCCTTGAAGTGCCCTAAACATTGTGCGAAGCAATTGCATATAACCAAGAGGCCTTTCAACTTCAGTAGCATTTTTCATACAAAATTCCATTATAACAGGAACATGAGGCTGCAAAATCCGTTCAAAATCTGAGGGTGCTTTAGCAACAGCACCAAAGATAAACCGGAAAAGATGCAAAACCAGTTTTGCTGAAGGTGAATCTGGATTCTTTAAGACATCCAGTTTGCTGCTCACGAGGAAATTAACCAGCACGTCAGCAAACGGCTTGTAAACTTTGGGGGCTGCTAGGAGGGTCGAGAATATGTGGACAAGTTGTGTGTTGGCAATCATGCAATCAAAAAGCTCAGACATACACAAAGAGAACATATCCATTAGATCTCGAGGCTCCATGATAGCCAAAATCTGTGAGAAGAGGTGAAGCATTTCCCTCTCCTCATCCTTCTCCTTGAAGAGTGCTAAGCAGTGTACACCACTTTTTAGGACACCAGAAGCTCTCCAGACCTAGAAAAGACTTAAGTTCAATATAACTGCTAAGGTAGGAAACCCATATTAAAGATAATCAGCCTATCTATTGTACCTCATCTTCTCTCATGCCTTTGAATGCCTGAGGTGGTGGTAAATTAGATGAGGGTGAAACAAGCACCTGCAATGTGCATTGGATAAGAGGAATCTCATATAAAAGTAAACATTATAATATAAGGGGAGAAAAGCTAATCCACAAGCAGGAGTTATTGTGCAAAGATTTTAGAACCTGAGATCTGGGCAAATGTGCATGAGTGATGCTCCATATGATAGTCTTCATTCCTGGACGCAAAAATACCCAAAAAAAATTAACAATAAAAGAGAAAACCTTATCTTGCTCGGTCAAAAAGAAAACAGAAAGCAATCTAGTTGACACTAGAGACTTTGACACAATTACTGGGAAAAAAAATCAATTAAAAATAAGGAACTACTGAAGGTTCAAAGAAATAAATTACCCATCACTAATGTCTTAATCAAATGCTTACAATCATTAACTTCCTTAGAATGTTCAACGGGAACCTGCAAATTCAAAACAGCCTGCAAAGAATTCATACAAGAGTCAAGTCAGGGAAAACTCAAAATTACAGTAAATTACCTATTTACCAATTCAGATTATAATGATAAATTAGCAATGACATTATTGACTACTACTCAAAGACATGCAGTGTAGTGCAACAAATCAAATGAGAACCTTGTAGATTGCATTATCACCTTAGTAGGACGAAGTAATGGACATAAATCATTCAGTCCAAATGGAAAATAACATTCACTTGAACGTTGTAAACAATAAAGATTGAATTGTATTAAACAAGTTTTAGGTTGATAAGAAACTAAAAGTCATTTAACCACAATAAGTTCAGTGACAACAATCACAAGAAACCCAAAATCTTATGCTAAAAAACGTGTTGTATACTATATAAACCAGATGTATCGATGTATTTGATAACTCCAATAAAGGAAAAATAAAAAAAAGTTGGAAAATTGGTCAATGGTCACTTCAATCAGTGATTTCACAGAATAATGTGATGATTTGGTAAGCCAAAAAAAAAAAAAAAGAATTGTAATTATGCTATAGTATATTACTGAGGACTAAAATGTCCAAATATTTTTTAGAGACATTTAAGTAAAATGAACCCATCTTAAACTTACAAAAAAACTAACAGCTCTAAAGACCAAGTTATATGTTTATTTCTACATAGTTTCGCAGTGTGCATTTTCTTCTACTCTTCTATTTTGTCCTGTCCTCCCTCATCCATTCCTCTCTATTGGTTAATTTAGAAATACACAATTTTTTAGTACATTAACAGTTCACAAGCAATTACATAATTGATCAAGTCAAATGAACATTCTGAGGGCTGTATGATGAAGTCAAAATATCAATGCCCTTGCTTACATGGCGCTATACTGGCCAAAAAAAATGGGTTAAGCATAATGAACATGCAGAACATAGTTATTAGTATCCTACGATTCGCGATTCGAATCCTACGATTCAATTCGATTCGGCATCAAAACGATACATATGTTGAATGAATCCTTTGATGCCCTGAATCGGTACGATAATCATTGGAATCCTACAATTCGCACCGGAATCGCGAATCGAAGATTCTGACGATTCAGAAGAGTATAGTAAAACAAAGACTGCAATGTTAAAAAAAAACATGGCTGATTACAAAAAAAGATGTTAAAACACTAAAGCAGTAACAGCATAGCATAATTTCAGAGTCAGAAGCTTATATGAGTTTTTAAAAAAAACGGCATTCAAATTCAAGATGCTAGTGAACAAAACATTGGAGATGATGAAGGGGGTAATGAAGAGTAAGAAGATGATGGAATAGTCATGTTAGATGAAGACAATCATGATACTAGTGATGGTAGTGATGTTAATCTAGATGAATAGGACTAGAAGATAATTAATTTTAACTTTGTTTTCTTAGTTATGAGTTATAAATTATGACTTATGAGTTCTTTTTTATTATGATTTGTCATTTATGACTTTATGTGAGACTTATATAATTTTTTGTCATTGATAAAATATACTTCAGACTATTTTTCATTGTACTCCTGTATCGTACGATTCGATATGATTCACGATTCAAAAATTAGCTTAACGATTCACGATTCGAATCCCGATTTGACAACTACGATGCAGAATGCACTATGATGAAGTCAAAGTATCAATGTCTTTGATTACTACTATACTGACTGAGAAAAACAAAAAAGGAGAGCAGACCCTCCAATTTTCTATATAAATAATGCTTTCAGTTGTTATACTTGTCTTTTTTTTTTCAGTGGTGTAACCCAAAACTTTATTATAGTAAAACTAAGAAAATAACTGACAACGATCTAACTTGAAACTGAAATCAATTATTACAGTGTCAATACACCCTAAGAGAAATCCTCAAACAATGTATTCCACCAACAGACCAACCTGCACAGGAAGTTCAAGTTTTGACCTCAAAGTAGCACGATCCTTTCCCTCCTCACCTTCCTCCAATAGCTATTAACAGAAGAAAACATGATTTTACAAACAAATTAAAGAGAAACACAGCATAAGAAACCTAGTACCATTAGAATCAACAATATTAGAGGCCCATAAACTGAAACATTACAAGGCTAATTAGAGGGTATTCAATCAAAAACAGCCTGTGAAGGAATATACCAATATTACCAAGAAGATAGAATTCATGGGTGCAAAGAAGGGGCTAGACCTCTACTACTATTAGGAACAAAGGATTGAACCTTGAACTATTAAAAATAATTATGCCAATAGGAGACTGCTTTCAATATTCTTAACAATAAAATTCTAAAGGTCAGACATCAATTATATAATAACCATATAACAATCCAATAAACATAACCACCCGACTTCTTTTGCACTAAATAATGTAGTTACCTGGGGTATTGTACGCTTGAAAGTACTAAATTTTCCAACAAAAGCATCAAGAATACGTCCCTGTAGAGAAACATTAAGCAAGTCATTCTGAGAAAGTCATTAAGTCCAAAAACACTACCAAATTGTCAAAATCTAGCACAAACTATTCAGCAGACCAAGAGAATCCGTGCTTCATCCATGGACTGTTGATCAATCCCCTTCTCAAAAATTGGCTCCACCTAGATCCAAAGAGAAGCATAATACAAGAACACTTCATTAATATATCAAAAAACAACTCCTAATTCTCTTCATTTATTATGGGGAGGGGAGAAAGGATAAAGAAACAAAAGCTCAGTCAATGAGCAATTAAGAGAAATACAAGAGAGCAAACAAGATGTCCTCAGAATGGATAACAGAAAAAATAAATAAATAAATTACATAAAAATGAGAAATACAAGCAATGAACAAAATCACTCCCTCCAGTCCCTCCTAAAAAAGTTAACCCACCTAATAAACAAGCCACAAAACACTGTATAAAAGCCAACAACCAACTAAGTCGAAGCTCACAAAACAAATGACTGAATGAGGCAAGAAGATTCTAGTGAAGAAAAAAGGGCCTCTAGAGAGAGAGCAGAAAAAGCAGATACAAACAATATAACATTATAAATACGAGAAACGAATACAATCTATCTCTCCACCCCCTTAAAAGGTAAGTTAAAACATGTAAAGACACACAGAAAATACCACGTAAGAGCCAAAATAATTATTTGCAGATTTCCAAAGCAAACAAGGCAACAAGATTGTATGTTACAGAACATAGTGCACGTCAAAACTAATTTTTCCAATAAATTTCACCAAATCAGTAAGAGTTAATCATCAAAAGTTCTGGGAAGTGAAAACAGATACTCAAAAATTGTAAACATAGAATGAAATATAATACATAAATAAAGAAACAGAGTTAAGCTATGCACCAGATTCAGCATCAAGCGAGCACAAGTCGTGTGAATACTCAATGACAATGAAGCATCATGCATATTACTTGAGAACAAGTAAATGATCCGCGACAACTGCAGCCATAAGAAATTGAATCAAGAAAGAAAAGATCAGGTGACAAACAAAGAATGGATACAGCCCTTATATGGGCAACCTAAACAAAGCCAAATTAACTTAAGGAAAACGAAATAATTAAGGTAGATAATTAATTAATGATTTTGGAAGCGGTACTGTTGTCCCAAATAGTTGTCAACAGTCTAAAGTCTTCAAAGGAAAACGAAAAAAAAAAAAGAGAGTAAACCCTCTGCAGGCTTATTTGAGGGATATCCACAATCAAGTACAACTTCTTCTTACTCTTTGGGTACACATTAGAAATTGTCCAGTGAGCTTCCCATCTTACAAGAATGAGAAATCCTACCTTCGTGCTTGTCTTATTCTAGCAGCATTTTTAGTGAAATATTACACAAGAATTCACAGAACCTTTTCCATAACAGAAGCAGATATTTATATATCATGAAACTTCAAGATATTATGCACTGATAAGTAAATAAGAACACTCAATATACCATATTAGTCCATACTAAAAAACAGAAATTCTATAGGTCATGCAACATTCTACTTTTCACACAACTTTAATCTACCATTGTATCTTTGAGGAGATGAGATACCAACTTTAATCTTCCATTTAAAATTAAAGATCAAATTCAATCATTGCAAAACTTGAATTCAGCATCTACAAGGGATTACCACCAGCAATGTACATATCCCATCTAAAATAAATATATATATAAACATACCTGAGATAAGGAGAGGTCTTGGCGAACATGGTGTACAATCTCTGCCAGAAGACTATAAGCCAAAGGCCTCAATGTCTCAAAGCATGCTCGGCCGGATCCAACTAGAACCCTACAAGATTGAATAACTATAAGAAAATGTTCAAAACAGTTGCTAAATTCCTCATCCACACAACCTCAAACCATGTAACCATTGCTCAATTCATTTTTTTCACAATTCAAACCTACCATTGCATCTACCAATTTTCACCTCTTGATGAATTAAATACTCAAATCTGACAATGTAACTAAAGAACAAAGCAAGAACATAATATAAGACTACCCCTCTATGATTCTCTAAACAAAATGGAAATATGAGCATCCACTGCAAAGATAGCCCATTTTTTTTGGACATTTGCAAAGATAGCCCACTGCTCATATGTTTTGATGATTTTTTTTTCCTTGAGAAGACAATCACTGTTTGATTATACCAGTGACAAAGTTATGACCATCAAGATTGGTAACAGTACGGATGAACATACGAAAACTCAGGCAGTTACACTTAACCAGAAAAAATTCAGAATAAAGATTTTAGAACAGGTCAAAATGTTACCTTTCTTCCAATAAAGTGTCAATGAGGGGAAATAAACCCCGCCTGAAATCAGTTCCAAGGACATGTTTCAGAGATATCAATAATTCCTGCACCCAACAGCTTTGCCATTAAACTAAAGAAAAAGAAATCAATCAAGAAAAAACAATTGAAACAAATGATTCACCTTTCTAATTGTCACGGAATCAGAACATGTTACAAGCAAATTCACAATGCTTTTACATATACTCTCTTCATGTGGCCTTATATAATCAGCATAACTTTTCAACAGATAAGTTAGAAAAGAAACTGTCTGCATTACCAAACATAGAAATAATTAGCATATATAATAAAAAAAAAACATAGTGGCCATTTCATTCTAGGTAAGAAGTAAAAAGCATAGTTTGTTCAGGACAACTGCAGGACATTCAAAAAAACTAAAGTGACCATTTCAAAATAAATGTGGTCATCACCTTATTCGCCTAACAACTTCAGATAATGTCCTCAGTCAAAAATCTTCCAAAGTATAATAATAATTGACAACATTCATAATAACCACTTACTTTGACTTGTGCACCCTTGAGCTCCACAAAATGAGTTTTCAAATGAGGAGGAACCTTTTCAGGGCCCGGAACCGATATAGCAGTAACCATCAATGGCAATAATTGGGGAATATTTTGTTGAACAAGACGGCTATACAATTGAAATAGAAACATCACCACAAGTGGACTCTCTGTGACTATCTTGAATGAGCGAGTACTTGGGTTAAGCTGCAAGCCAGTAGCAGAGGCAGCGCTTATACCTTGGTCAGAGAGTGAAGTCTCCACTGGCTTGACATCTTCCCCAGCCACTGCCCCATTCTCAAAAAAATGGCTAACGGTCATCTTAAAATTCTGGTAAATCTTGCAAACAAAGTCCAGAAATGGCTGAACTTCATGTTCTAGAGCTGGTCTAAAATTCCTCAAAAGGTCAAAGATTATACGGATGCAAATTAAGCCATTCTCTTCGTTATCTGTGGTAAGTACTTGCATAGCTACCTTCAAGAGGTCCTGGACAAAGGGTCGGAGAACTTCACTGTGCGGAAGGCGATTTAATATCTCCACCACAATATTCCGAAGCTTGTGCTCAGGATTGTCGACAAACTGTGGCTTTGTAATCTGAAGGAGTATCACCGAAAATGCCCGGAAGTAACATTTTAGAAAATTCAAATACTCAGCAGTGTGAGCAATCTCAAGACTATCCCGTACTTCCATAACCATCTGCAACCTCGTCGGAATAGCTAATTTGATCCAAAAAGAACAACAAAATAGAAATAAATAAAAACTACCAAAAAGAACAAACAGCATAAAAAGCTTAGACTATAACAGCAAATTGCAAACGTAAACAAGGATTTGCAACAAGGGAAATGTTAGCAGGGAAAGTGAGAAACATCAACTCGAGGCAGCAAGCGTCTATTTTCCAATAGCTTGTAAAATAAGAAACAAGAAAAGTAAACAGCAGAAAAAAGTAACAAAAGGTATCAGCACGTACAAACATGTACACAAGATTTTATCTTTACGCTTCTCTCAACAATTAAACAACAAACAAGTTCAGAAAATACTACTAAATTAAGCTCGTTGCGGGAAAAAAAAAAGACAGTAAAAGGGCATACGCAAGTCGGGCTCCACGAGATGACGTGAATGTTGCTCGAAATTCTGAATAGGACTCATATTGGCTGTACAAGTTCAAACCCTAGCCTTCCCCTTCCAAAATGTCACAAAAGTATAGTCAATTTCGCCTATAGCCTACGATTCTAGGGTTCAAAGAAGATGGATGTACAACCATAGCCTGTACAAGCGAGCGAGCGAGCTCTCTACAATCCTAACTCGTCCGATTGCGAAGAGCAAAAGCAGAAACTGAAACTGTGATGAATATGTATGGAAAAAGAAGAATGATCTTCGGTGAAACTTCAAGTGAAGATTAAGAGTATGAAATTTAGGGTTAAATTGGGGTTACTATATGTCTATGAGCAAACTGTATTTTCCCTCCTCTTTCTCGTGCCTGCACCGAAACTAGGCACACTGCTTGGGAAAAGAAAATGCTCGACGGGGCTTACTGCAGTATATATATATTACCTAATTTTTTTCGAAACCGTCCTATGTTTACAACATTTCCATTGTTTACATATAATTTACTTATTTTTTTTTTATAATTTTCGTCACTTTAGTTTTTAAAAAACAAAAATCAAAAGTTTATAACACTTAATAATTGATTTTTTAGTTTCAAATTTTAACTTAATTCATAGTTAAGTCTCACCATTGAATAATATTAAAATCGAATTGATTTAAAAGAATGTGATGAATTAGCATGATCTTTAAACCTATTTATATTTAATTAACATTTGAGTAATAAAATTTATAAAATAATAACAAATTATGATTGTAATCAAATTTCTAAAAAGAAATCAAGCGTAAAGATCATGACATATTTTATTCTATTTATTCGGCTAAGACAATATATTTCTTTTATTATATTAGCTTCTCAAATTATCTTTGAATTAATGAAATTTGGTATTGTTTAATGTTCAATTACAAATAAAATATTAAAATTAGAAATCAATTATAAAATTAAACTATAAGAATTTAATTAAAAATTAATATAAAACATAGAGATTAATAAGTGTTGATCTACTGTTTAACCATAGTCAACTTTCTCGTAACGTCAATGCAAGAGTCAAACCTCAGTTTCCGAGGTTGATTGACGAGATAGTATTTAACTATAATGACCACGGTTATGATGTAGATGAAAAAAAATATGAATTGCACGTTACTGATCTTTTTGTTTTATTTTAAACTTAAAAAAATTGTATGATCTTTTTCATACCGTTAAAGAAGTGCAGTTCCTAATAACGTTCTCATGAGTCAAATCTCAATTTTCAATGTTGATGCATAGAGTTTTCAATTATAACGCAAATAGTCATAATGTAAAAAAAAAACATGAACGACAAGTTATATCTGTATTTCTGGTTCCAATTCTTAGTAACGTCAAATTTCAATCTACAATGTTGATTCACAAGATTGTGCTCAGCTATAACGGTAATAGTCCTGACGTAGAAATAGAAACTTTAAAAAATAGGCCAAAGTCTTATTTTGGTCCCTTTGTTATGCTCATTGTTCCAAATAGGTCCCTCAGTTATTTTTCATTCCATATTGGTCCCTCAGTTATTCAAAACTTGTCAAAGTTGGTCCCTCTAACGTTTCTCATCCATTTTTTCGTTAAAAGAAGAGGAAAAATAAGCTTTTATCCCCCAAAAGTTTTATTTTCTTATATTAAGGTCCTTTTTCTTTTTATAATAAGATCAAAACGTAAGAAAATGAAATAAATTAAGATTTTAAGTGAATTTACCCAAAAACACAAAAGTTTTCTCTCTTTTCCACACCTCTCTCTCTCTCTCTCTCTCTCTCTCTCTCTCTCTCTCTCTCTCNTCTCTCTCTCTCTCTCTCTCTCTCTCTCTCTCTCTCTCTCTCTCTCTCTCTCTCTCTCTCTCTCTCTCAAGTATCTTCAATCCTTGTCTTCCTCCTCTGGATCGATTTTCTTCGACCCATTGAGCTCAAATTTGCAACCATTTCCTTTGGTTCAGTGCGGTCCTGCACAACAAGCCCTTCTAAATCTGATTCTATCACCGTCTGATATGCCTTTGAATCCGACGTGGGTGGGACTAGAGCGAATGTTGGTGTTGCCGAAGCGAATGTTGTGGATGATGATGTTGGAGACGTATTGTTGTGTGATGCAGCCGTGGCAGGTGATCTAAATATTTGCACCACGGTCGTCAACCGTTTTGAAGCTATTGAAGATGAGTTTGTGGCAGAGGGTGATGGTCATGCTGCCGGAGAAGACGATCCAAAGGGGTTCGTCTTGGATGACAACGTGCCGGAGAGTGCCTGGAGTTGGGTTTGCTGGGTCATTGTTGGAGGAGTCGGTGGCGACGTAGATCTGGTCGCCTTTGCCGCTGATGGCGTCTTTGTCGAACCCAATGTCGCAGTCGGCGAGTTTTTGACAGTTTGAGGACCAGTTTGGATCGCAACGCCAGCAGTCATTGATTGGGTTTCTAGTGAGGCACTTTTTGCTCTAGAGAGAGAGAGTGGTCTTCAAGAGAGAGAGGGAGAGGTGAGAGAGAGAAAAAAAAAAACTTTTGTGTTTTCAGGCAAATTCACTTAAAATCTTAATTTATTTCCTTTTCTTATGTTTTGATCCTATTATAAAAAGAAAAGGACTTTAATATAAGAAAATAAAACTTTTGGGGGATGAAAGCTTATTTTCCCTCTTTTTTTAACGAAAAAATGGATGAAAAATGTTAGAGGGACCAATATGAAACAAAAAATAACTGAAGGACCTATTTGGAACAACGAGCATAACAGAGGGACCAAAATAGGACTTTGACCTAAAAAATATATCCTTTTTCATATAACTAATTCTTTTTTTTTTTTTGTAGAAATAGAAACTTCATCAAGAAAAAATGATACAAATTAACAATGCATATTATCTGAGGTAATGCAGTCCAACAAAATTTGTCCAAAAGGAATGATGAATCAAATTTTGGCATGGAGGATTTTACCTGGTTTCATGAGGAACTCCGGTAGTAGTTTCCTGCAAAATAATGAACAATAGTGAGGTCTCCCTGTGATTCACCTCTGATGCTTAAGTCAGTTACTAGACTGAATGAGTGAGTTAACTTACCTTTATGACCTTTATCTCTGCCTTATATAGTTGAGGCCTGATAAGGAAGGTTCCTTGATTTGAGGAGTGGTATCTTTCTTGCAATATTGGAGGAATTGGGGAGGTGCCTTGATTTGGGGAGAGATATCCTCCTGGCGAGATTCTAGGAGAAGCTCGATCCTAATCCATTTAATGTTGATTGGCTGAAGAGTTATTAACTTGCTCACCAAGGATCATCAAATTGTCAATCCTTGATCGTGGAGTATCTAGGACAGATACTCGCGATTCCTTCCTTGCTAACGCCTATTGTGGGCGCCTTTGGAGGTTCCCACCTCTCGCCCTAAGTAAAGTTTTTAAGGCGCCTCGATTCCTATTGAAGTCGTTGGGCGTCTTCCTTTTTCGACTTTATATTGCTAAGTAAAATGTAAAAAGGAGGGCAAACTATCATAATAAAACAAATGTAAATCTATCATGTTGTGCATGCTTGGCATATCATTAGCACATGAGTTTCCTTCCCTGTGAGTATGGTTGAATGGTTGATAATACTTGTTTGAGTTTTGCCTATAAGAATGAAAAAGAGCAACAAGATGAGGGGAATGAGTGTCGACACAATTTTTAAAACCATTAACCAAAGACATGTTATCAAAATCAATAATAAGGTTTTCACAATTTCTTTCTAAAGCAAGTTGGATTCCTAAATGGATTCTCCAAAGTTCTGCACTAAAACTAATGCCACCACCAAGAAAGGTCGAGAACCCATAACCCAATTATTAAGATGACCCCTTATTAATCCCACCAGAAATCACTCCAAAACCATTATTTGGACAAGCACACAAGCCATCAATATTCACCTTAAACCATCCCTCAATGGGTGGATTCCAACTTATATTTAAAGTGAGAGGTTGCTTGTGAGGGTTCAAAGAAGAAGCCATGAAATGAAATTCCCTGGCTCCTAAAAAACAAAGTTAGGGGTGTAAGACCTTAACACCCACGTTAGCTACAAAATAAAGGGAAAAGGAATAGAGAAAATCACACACAAGAAATTTAACGTGGTTCGGTACCTCAAGACCTACTCCACGATTCCTTTGGAACAACTTCACTATCATTTTAATTTTTACGAGGACAAAATTACAGACACTCCTTAATACAATTTTTTATTGGAGAAAATTGTAAACTCTCTCTCACAACTAGACCTAATCATAGGCCTCAAAGCCCGCCAACCTCGAGTAGTCCGGCCTGACAAAAATGCAATATGAGCCCGAAATAAAAGACTGAACAAAAAAAGTACCCGAATTTAAATAGCCCGAATATTATCCAGGCCGAGCTCAGACTTCTTTTCAAGTCCCGACCGAAAAGCCAAGCCCGAAAAATATGTATATATTTTATGATTTTAAGTATAATATATTATAAAATGTGTATCTATATTATTAACTGCAAAATAAAATTGTTAATAATATATATTATATAATATATAATATATAAAATTTATGGGACAATATTAGTTTAAAGAAAAATAAGATAGTTATATATATTATATTGTATATAATTGTATATTTTATATAACAAGATATTTTAAATTTCATAAAATACAATATCTATTATATATAATATAATTATTAATTAAACTACATATGAGAGTTAAAAAAAATTAAAATTGAATATGAGTGGAATGTAACTAAAATCACTTCATAAAAAATGATGTTTGTTGTGTAAACTTAATAACTTATAAGTTATACAATTTAATTTTTTTTAATAGTAACTTAAATTTTATTGTATAATTGTTTTATGCATAAATAGTGCGATATAAAATATGTAATGAAATATTTAATTAATTGATTATATAATTTTAAAATATATATATATAAAAAAATGATCCCGAATAAAAACAGGCTCATATTTGTTAAAAACGGGTTGAGCTCGCCTCGAATAAAAAGGGGTCCAGGCCTACTTTTGAAGTGTTATTACCCCGTAAAGCCTAGCTCCCGATCAGGTCTACTCACAACTATACTTTTTTTAACGGAAAAATTATAAAATCCTCTCCCAAACATAATTTTTGTACGAAAAAAATTATAAACCCTCATCAACTAAGATATGGAAGCCCCTCCCCCATTTTTTGGACTTTTTCATAATCTCTCAAAACTACATCTCTCACACTTGGTGATGTTTCTCTTCACCAAGTGTTTCTCTTCACCACACACCACACTATGGAAATGAAAAATGCCTGCATTTATAGGCAACTCATGGCATCTCCACCGCCCTAATATCCAATCAATTTGAACCCATTAATTGGCTTCAACCACTTGCCAATTTAAACCAAATTGGAAAAAAGTGGCGCATCTTCAAATTTATTTCACCAACTTTCAACATTTTCAAGGTTTGGGGCCCACTTGCATGTATTTTAACTGGGACTTAAAATGAAAACCCAACAAATCTTCATTTCATTCAAAATCTCTCATCATCTCACCCTATTAGAAAAATTGACCTCTCTTCATTCTCAATTTTCTTGATCTTCATTTGTTCTCAGAGAACACGCTAGTCCTCTCTCAAATAGTCTGTTTTGATATCTCCTCGTCGCTTGCACAATACTTAATAAAATAATCTTAAAATCTGATTGATTTAAAAGAATGTGATGAATTAACATGATCTTCAAACCCATTTATATTTAATAAACATTTGAGTAATAAAAATTTATAAAATAATAATAACAAATTATGATTGTAATCAAATTTCTTAAAAGAAAATAAAGCGTAAAGATCATGACATTTTTTTCCTATTTGGCTAAGACAATATATTTGTTTTATTATTATTTTATTGATTAGATATCAACTTTAAATTAGTCTAGCTATTATTAACTTCCCAATTTATCTTTGAATTAATGAAATTTGGTATTGTTTAATTATTTGATTGTTGAGTATAAGTAATAAAATAAAGAAGTGAAATATACTTTGAGTTGAAGTACAAATAAAATATTAAAATTAGAAATCAATTATAAGATTAAACTATAATTAAGAATCTAATTAAAAGTTTATATAAAATATAGAGATTAATAAATGTTGATCTAGTGTTCAACTATAGTCAACTTCCTCGCAATGTCGACGTGAGAGTCAAATCTTAGTTTCCAAGGTTAATTTACGAGATAGTATTTAACTATAATGATAACGGTTATGACGTAGATCAAAAAATATGAATTGCATGTCAAGGGTCTTTTTGTTTCATTTTAAACTTTAAAAAATTGTATGATCTTTTTCATACAGTTAAAGATTTGCGGTTCCTAATAACGTTCTCATGAGTTAAATCTCAATTTCCAATGTTGATTCACACAGTTTTCAATTATAACGATAATGGCCATAATGTAGATAAATATAAACGACAAGTTATATTTACATTTCTTGTTCCAATTCTTAGTAACGCTCTCATGAGTGAGATCTCAATCTCCAATGTTGATTCACAAGAATGAATTAAGCTATAACGGTAATAGTCATGACATAGATAAATGTGAATAGCAAGTTATGCCCATATATATTTCTTATTTCACTATAAATTCTAAAAATTATATATTTTTTCTTCATATAACTAAACCTTTTTTTTCGTAAAAAAAATGGAAACTCTTATTTTTTCATAAAAATGGAAACTTTGGATACGATATGGAGGTTGAGAAACGAGGCGGTTCGCAAGAGACAACACATCTCCACGCAGAAGCCTATAGTTATGATCGTTAGAACGAGGGATGTGTACCAGGTTCCTTATGATAGTTTATCTTCTTCTACTTGTTCTTTGTTAATTTGTCTTCCTTTGTTGCTTCCTCCTGTCATGGTAGGTTGACCATTAATGTGGACCACTCTGATGTGGGGCCCCAAAGGTCTTTGTTTCCTACTAGGTAGTCCAGTCTTGGTTGCCTAGTGTTCGGGTTTTTGGTTTGTTCATCATTTTTATATTTATAAAAAAAATAGAAACTTCATTAAGACAAAAATAGTTGTTAGGATTCAGAGTATCTCCCAACAACATTCATAGATCAAACAAGTATGATTAGAATGCGCAACATAGAGAAGAATAGATGAACACATATAATTTACCGTGATTCGATCAATGTGACCTACATCCACCCAAGAACAAGGAACTTCACTATATTAAATTCGGGTTTACAATAACCTGATGAATAAATCACCCCTCAAGTCATACCTCACCCATATCTCTACTCTATCAACTCTAACTGAGTATCCCTAAGAGTCTCTCCTGAGATATCTTGTGGTGTACTACTCATCAATCCTCAGCTAACTACTAATCTATTTATAGGCATCTTAAACCCTAGATCCCCAATGATTACTTAACCTAAGCCCAATAGGCCCAAGTACTTAATTCCTTAGCCACAAAGAATTTTGCCCCAAAATATATGATAACTAATTGAAATACAAGTCACCTTAAAAGATTACCCAAGATTCCCAAATCTTAACAAATAAGATTATAATCTTTACAAATCTTCCCCTTGACTTGAATTCCTGTACAAGTTACCTAGAAGACTACAAATCTTCCCCTAGACTTGAACTCTCTTCTTCAACACAAACACTTCCTTATCTTGCTGCTCGCCCCCGAGCATCCTGGTATCACTCAGTACTGCCCACGCTAACTATCTATCGCCCTGAGGGCGGCCTCCCCAAGCTAACTATGTCAAAGGTTAAACCAACCTTCGCTATACCCTTTACCATGGCGTCCATAACACTATCCACACCACTCGAGTATGGAACCCACGATACTTGCTCCAACTCCCTTGCTGACTTCGGCAAAAGATCCCTTGATAGCCTAAAATGAGAAACAATCTTCCTTGCCTCTCCAAAATCCTTCATATCAAATTCCTCGCCGAGTTGTTCCTGTGCCTCTGAGACCTTAGTGTTATGAGAAAGGTCTCGCACCTACTCCCCTTCAATGGTACTGGGCTGAGCGGTCGAAGCGTTATCAATCACTAACTCCATTTGGTCCTCCACATTGAGATCTAACTTGGCTATCGCCTTCCCCTCTCGCTTGTCCAACGAAACAGACTCATTGAAATTTACATCCCTACTGATCAATATCCCTGAAGACTTAGGATCCATGCATCACAACCTGTATCCACTCACTCCAGCTGCATATCCTAGAAATATACACTTCCTTACCCTTTGCTCAAACTTGTCATCCTTCACTTGAGCATATGTTGGGCACCCAAACACTCTCAAGTGCTTGTAATCAACAGGCGATCCGGACCACACCTCAAAAGGAGTTTTATTCCCGATTGTCATGGATGGTGATCTATTTACCAAATAACAAGTTGTATTGATCGCCTCAGCCAAAAAATTCTTGCTCACACCTGCATGTGAAATCATGCTCCATGCTCCATCACAAAGCGTCCTGTTCATCTGTTCTGCAACACCAGTCTGCTGTGGCACTCCTGTGCATGTTCAGTGTCTCACAATGCCTTCCTTGTTGCAAAATTCATTGAACTTCTTATTGTAGTATTCCAACCCATTATCAGTCATAAGGCAACTCACTTTCCCTTTTGTTTATTTCTCTACCATAGCCTTTCACTTTATAAACGTTGGAAACGCCTCACCCCCAATTACAGTCCCCTGAAGATAATATAGCCTGGCGTTTAGTTTCCCCTTCATCAGTGTCACCGAGCCCTTTTCAACTTTAAGAGTTCCACCTTCAGCGTGAAACTTGTACCCCTGATCATCCAATGTTGATAATGAAATAAGATTCCTTCTCATCCGAGGAACATGCCAACACTCAATACTTCTCACAACCCATCGAACATCCTGATTTTGATGTGACCGATCCCCTCTATCGCTAATGGAATACTGTTTTCAAGATAGACCGTTTCACTCATATGGTTATACGAAGAAAACCACCCCTTATGTGGACACATGAAAAGTCGCACATCACCATAAGTACTACAAGTATTAACAAGGATGTTCGCCGAATTCTCATTATTTGACGAATTTTCCTTATTTTCCTTCAATTCCTTTGACTTTAACGCTCCACTAACATCATGTAGCAAAATTTTATCCCTCTCATACAACAACGAATCCACAAAGGTCTCATAGGATGGTGGTAGTGAACATAGCACAATAAGAGCCTGATCCTCGTCGTCAATCTTCACCTCTACATTCTTCAAATCCATAATTATCGAATTAAATTCGTCCATGTTAGACTTGATTGGTATACCCTCACTCATCTTTAAATTGTACAACCTCTTCTTCAAATATAGAAGGTTGGTCAACGATTTCGCCGAATACATCGGCAATCTCCCATAGAACACTGTCTATAACACTCATGAATATCGCACTTAACACTTTCTTCCCAAGTGCCTTCCTCTATACTTCCTTCACCGAATCGGTGTACTTTTCTTTTATTACCATAAGTCCTGAAGAATCAATGCCGATTGCATTCTTATCTTCCAAAGACTAAAGTTTTCTGCATCGAACTTCTCAACCTCATATTTTATCGTCGAACCCATCGATCCCGATCTAAGAACTATTCAAGAACACTAGTGTTCAAGAACTCGTCACGAACCACTGTGCAATTAACACGGTACCGTCGAATCCCTTCCACAAAACACTACCATTTGCAAGAGACGCAAAACCACGGCAAAACACCACCACCGTTCGATGAAAATACAACCACGGACCTTCGCGAAATATCACCGCCAACAAACCACCGCGAACCACCGTGAAACGCCACTTGTTTCACAAGAAATCACACCGTCGATTGATACCCACAACACAAAACAAATCTGCTCACTGTTGACGTCATGAACACCACTGAAACTGTCGGACTTCTCTATCAGAAAACCCAGCTCCACCGCGGACCTCCACAGTCGAAAAGAACTCCGTCGACGAGACCACCTGATGACGCGATGATCTTCTGCTGGAAAAACAACGCCCGCGATTACGTTCGAACAGCACCGTCGCTGAGTTCCACCGAAAATCGCCGAACTCCCCCGTCCACCGTCGAAGCGCCGACCAGATCTGTACAACCCGCCGGCGACAAGCTTCTCTGTTCACAAACCCATCGCCTCCGTCGATTTCGTGTGTGCAGTGCCCTTCGATCTTGATTCCGTTTGAAAGAAAACCAGAAACCCCCTGATTTCGTTCTTGGAAAAAAAACAAGAAAGCCCCTTTTGCTCAAATTTCAAAATAGCCCTCGTGTGTTTTTGTTCAAATGCAAAACAACCCCTTTCTAATTTATTGGAATGAAAAAGAAACTTGGCTCAAATTGCAAAATAGCCCCCTTTGAAATTCCTTCGAACCAGGCTCTGATACCACTTGTTACGATTCAGAGTATCTCCCAACAACATTCATAGATCAAACAAGTATGATAAGAATGCGGAATATAGAGAAGAATAGATGAACACAGATAATTTATCGTGGTTCGGTCAGTGTGACATACATCCACGCAAGAAAAAGGAACTTCATTATATTGAATTCGGGTTTACAATAACCTGATGAATAAATCACCTCTCAAGTCATACTTCACCCATATCTCTACTCTATCAACTCTAACGGAGTATCCCTAAGAGTCTCTACTAAGATATCGTGTGATGTACTACTTATCAATCCTCAGCTAACTACTAGTCTATTTATAAGCATCTCAAACCCTAGATCCCCAAGGATTATTTAACCTAAACCCAATAGGCCTAAGTACTAAATTCCTTAGCCACAAAGAATTCTACCCCAAAATATATGGTAACTAATTGAAATACAAGTCACCTTCAAAATTACCCAAGATTCCCAAATCTTAACAAATAAGATTACAATATTTACAATAATCAACTCCATAATTCAAATTAACTAATGCCTGTTTTACGAGGTAACGCAATCCCAACAAAATTAATCCAAAAAAAACATCTAAAACGGAGGGCAAACTATCGTACAAAACAAAGGCAGATCTATCATGTTGTGCATGCTTGGAATATCATTAGCACATGAGTTTCCTTCCCAGTGACTATGGTTGATGATAACTTGTTTAAAGTGAACCAAGTTTTTCCTGCAGGAATGAAAAAGAGCTATAAGATGATGGGAATGAGTGTCAACAGAGTTGTTAAAGCGGTTAACCAAAGACATGAGTGTCAACCATAAGGCTTAAACAATTTCTTTTTAAAGCAAGTTGGATTCTCCAAAGTTCAACACTAAAACTAGTGCCTTTACCAAGAAAGGCCGAGAAACCCATATCCTAATAACCAAGATGATCCCTTATTAATCCCCTTAGCAGCAATCAATCCCAAACCATTATTCAGCTTAAACCATCTAGTAATGGGAGGGTTCCAATTGATATTTAAGGTGAGAGGTTGTTTGTGAGAGTTCAAAGAAGAAGCCATGAAATGATTTTTTTTTTGGCTTGGTTACCTGCAACCTGTAAAACAAAGTTAGGGGAAAAGATGACAATTTCAAAAACTTTTAAATTCCTAACTTTGCATAACCACTACAAGATATATATATATATATATATATATATATATATAGATAGGGTTCCATGAGAGACAAGGAAGGGAGTGTTGTTTTCAGATTCAACGTTTAATTTAATCCAAAGAAAGAAGTCATCATCAAGGACAATTTGATTGGAAAACAAAGAGGACTTCCACACAAGAGAAGACATAGAGCATGTTTTGAAAAGGTGTTCCAAGGACTTGCATTGATTGCCACGAAGAGGGCAAATATTAGGAATTTGAACCCCTTTAGTTGAAAGGATATCATTATAAGGAAAACTATTATCAAGACAGAAGAAGTCTCCAAAGAAAAAAAATCATTCTGATAGGACAGTGAGACCTCCACACCCACTTGATATTAATTGAAGAGCCTATGGAAAGCTATATTTCTTAACCAAAGAATGGTAAACTATTTTAGACCAAACTCCCCATTTGTTTTGTGCTTCTCTAAAATTTTGCAGTTCCTAATAACGTTTTTATAGGAGTAAAGCTTGGATCTCCGATGTTGATTCACAAAATAGTGCTCAACTGTAACAGTAGTAAATAATTAACTATGAATTGCATGTTACCCACTTTTGCTCCACTTTAAACTTTATGTTTTTTTTATACAACAAAAAATTTGTACTTCCTAAAATCATTCTCATATATGACTCGATCCACAATTTTCAATGTTAATTCACAAGACAATACTAAACTATTGAAGTATTGGTCATCACACGCCACTCAAAGTAGAGATGTCACAAAGGATGTATCGCATGACAAAACTAAGGATGTGTTTGGATTAGAAGTAGGTAATGAAATGATTTTATGTAATGAGAAAATTATGTAATGAAAGTGTAATGAAAATGGTGTTTGGATTAGTTTGAGATGTAATGAAAAAAATAGGATGTGAAATTATGAAAAAGGGTATGTAATGATTGTGGTTGGTTAAAATAAATATATGGTTTTTTTAAATTGTATAGGGGTAGAATTGA